>WNKI01000002.1:2089704-2136854 GCA_015350385.1 Aculops lycopersici
TCTATTCCTATTCCTCTTTCGCTACTGCTGTTGTTCTTCTAGCTTCTCCCACTGCAAACGACCAAAGTGGCGCTCATTTGATAAAGGCGCCACGGCAATAGTAGCTCTTTTTATCACATTCTTTTCCAGCGCTGCGAACGGAAGTCGATGGATTTAAATCTACAAGCGAGCAATTCCCGCCTCTTCTCAAGTTTCAGTTTACGAACAGAAAGTAGCTAAAGAGATTGCGGCAAGAGTTCCCATTCAACTGAGAGTAGACAAGAAAATTGACCCTTTATATCCGCTGTAGAGCGAATAGGTACTCTTCCTTTGTGGCCATCAAGACAGAGAAAGTGCCTCGATAAACAACCTCTTTTAGTTTTGTTACATTCAACTTGGTGACAGTGGAGAAAAGAGGAGACTGAGAGATGGACGTGGAAACACAAAGCAAAAGGTTATCTTGGCCTGCAGTGTAATCCACTCGGAAAATGCAAGCTTGCCAACCTCAACTCGACCACACTGGCGACCTGTTAGTCGGCACCTCGTTACTTAATGAGCTAATCGATCATCATGAGACGAACACAATTACAATCAACGGACTAGCCGATGCGCCCACTAAATCTAATTCTCCCTTCTCCAAGCTCCAGATACCGAGCCCTTAAGTAAGTGAAGGTGGCAATGGCTACGACAACCCACTAAGTGGCTGACCATTCTAATCAGCCGCAGCTATTGGAGCAAATGTCAGCAAAGCCACGGGAGAACCTCGCGACTATCGACCAAGAGAAACAACAAAAGGCCGCTTTGTATCGCTCACTTGGGCCCCTCGTTATCCTAATCTCAACTCGAATGCCAACCCCTCGGTAAGCCGAATCAACTCGCATCATTGCTACTTACCTGAGTCTGCGTCTCGCTAGACTGGCGCTGCTCCTGGCCAGTTTGAGTGGCTATCGAGTTGTTGTTTATGTTGCCTTTAGTTGCTGTGGTGGCCGCGCTAACGATTGGCGTCCCGAGACTCGGGAGTCCACTTACCGGTCGCCGCTTGAGGGCGTTGAGTTCGCATTGGACCTCGCGAATGAGTTTCTGCACGTTCTCCATTGACTTGCTCAGGTAGATTGCGCAATCCGCTTGCTCGCCTGCCGTAATCTCCACCGTTTCCTCGTTATTTACCGCAACAAACTCGTTCGCTGACCTCGACGTCTCCATTCGGCCGATTGCGCAATCAGGCGGCTGACTTTTTGCTCTCTGGCGCAACTTTAAGCTAGCGCGAGCCAGAGTTTGGTCGTAGCCTTCGTAGGGTTTGAAGCTGGACATTTGCGGCTGCCTGTGCATCCTCGAACCTGTCGGCCGGAAGTGAGCGGGAGCAGCAAACGAGCGCTCGGTGGCCACTCGTTGGTCCGTGCAAAACTCGAGTTGCCTGTTATCGGCCATTTGACTTGCATAGTCTGCTTCTTCCTGAGGATTGTCGTCGTAGTTGTTCTCATTATCTTCTTTGTTGTCCCCTTCCCCTTCACCCGCCTCTTCATCTTCCTCATCCTCATCCTCCGCCTCGCCGTCAGGTTCGCTCTCGTAGAGACCATAGTGGAGTGGCGAGCGCGAGCTGAGACTGCTGCAGGGCCGGCACACTTGATGCCACTCGCCCGACTGCTGGCGCTGGCCACCGCCGCAACTTCCGCTCAGGGGGGCGGAACCGGATTGGGGGGCAACCGAGCGAGCGCCACCAACCACGCTGACCAATCGAGCGGGCGACTCGATGCCACTTGACCGCGTGGCGGCTAATCGGTGTTGATGCAGCAAACAATGGTGTTGCTCGGGACAAACGCTGGACAGGGTTCTTAGGGAGCAATCGCAGCCGCTGCCGCCGAGATTCTGGCAGCCAAGCGGAGGTTGTGCGGCAATCATGATGTTGGGAGTCGGCTGGTGGTGGTGGTGGTGATGGTGGTGGCCTTGGATCAGGTTGTGGGAGTGGTGCTGCTGTTGTCGTTGATGTTGTTGCTGTTGGGGCAGGCAGCAGGCGGGGCAAAGTAACTCGCTCGTATTGGTTGTTGACCAGCAAGTTGTGCAGCGACAATTGTGAGCCGCCGGTAAGGCCGAACCCAACGGGTGGTGCCAGTTGCCAAGACTACTTCCGGTTAGCTCGCTTGCCACCACGTCGTTCAGCTCGCCGCCGACGACTGCCTGGCACTGCCGCGAAGTTGCCCCTTGGTTCCGTTTGCGCCGCAAACTGTTGGGACAGGAGTGAAAGTCGCGCCCGTAAAGTCCGCCGCCACCAACCGGCGCCTCAGAGCAAAGAGGCACTGCGTAGGAGCTCATTGTTGGCTGCCACTGTGTAGCTTGCTGATGTTGTTGGTTTTGATGCTGATGCTGATGTTGATATTGCTGCTGTCGTCTTCTTGTGCCACTCGAGGGCGCCAAGTGGCCAGTTTGCTGGTGCTGCTCGTGAGTGAGTTGCTGCTGGGGACTCGTTGTCAGCTTCACGTTTTGCGCCGACTTGAAACTCGCCACTCGCTTCCTGTCACTAGTAGCGGCGTTGCCGTTGCTGGCCACTCGCTGTTGGCATTCGCCCCTGGCAACCTGTCCACTTCCGGCATCAGCTGCTCGAGTTGGCGACGCGGGCGAGCTCCTCACTGAGCATCGTTCAGCCAAGTCGCCTCCACCTGGCGACGTGGACTGAGCCAGTGGCGAAAGTCGGTGCCTCTGAGATGTCGGCAGGATGTGGGCGCCGGGCTCCAAGTCAACGCACATTGTGCGCCCGAGTGACCTCCGACGTCCAGTATCCGATCTGGTGTTTCGGGCTCGCTGCGTCTCGCGGCCCAAGCTCAGCGCCCTCGGTGTCGACTGGTTGTTGTTGCTGCTGTTGTTGTTGTTGTTGTTGTTGTGAGCAGTGGTCTTAGCAGGAGGCCAGCAAGCTGCACTCACCTGGCTGACAATATCTCCGTTGCGCTGCGCCAACTCGGCACCCTCCTCGTTGTAGTTCGTGCTCCTCGGCTTCGTGCGCTCGCTTTTAACCTCCTCGGACGTTAACTTGAGCATTCTGTGGCGAGTGGCCGAATCCAGCGGCAGATCGTCGGTTGTTGTAGCCGCATTATGCAGGCCGCCCACGAATTTCTGCTGTTCTTGCCGCTGTCCAGTTCCAACGAGATCCTCGCCATTGCCACCTTGTTCTCGGTTCACCTTTGCAAGCTCGAGTCGTTGCTGCTGTTTGCGTTGAAATCGCTCGTTCATTGCGGCCAGTTGCGTTGGATTGGTGCAGTTTGCGCCGCCCGCGTCGAGACTCAGAAACTCCTTCATGTTCTTGGAATTGGCGTAACGAGCTCGAGCTAATCGCGCCTCTTTACTCGGGGAAAAATGTCCACACTCTTCGTGCTCAAAATCTGGCTCGCCAACGGAGATCTGGGCGCCTGCAATGGAAATTACATCGCCACAAGCATGACCGCCACTTCCGTTGGCCAACTCGATGCCCGTGGAGCGGCGTTGCGAGGAACGCGAGCCAGCAAAGTGGCGCGCTATACTCTGATCCCGCTCCACCGAATTCAGTTTTCCATTTCCGACTCTTGTCGTGGAAATGGCGCTTGTTTGTGGCAGAGGCAATGGCGGTGGTAGTGTTGGTGGCGACGACGACTCGCCACTACCACTCGCGTTGTCGCCATGTTCATTAGCAACTCTAGCTGTTGATGCTGCTGCTGCTGCAGCCGCATTAGTCGTTTTGCGCCCCGTCGACTCGAATGACGCAACTTGATCCTCCTGTTGGTGGTGGCGGTGGTTGTCGTTGTTGTTGTTGTGTGTCGGCTTCGTGGCAAGTTGTTGCCGCTTTCTCTCCTCCTTTGGACTGCTACTGATTCCGCCCTCGATTTGCCGGCCGTTGCCACCTGCCAACTCGCGCCGGCCGCCCATATCACACGAGGACTCAACGTTCGCCTCTGGCTCGTTGCGCGCCGACCGCCTGTGAGCTGGCACCGGCGGCGGAAGTTGCTGACTTCTCGGGTTCCTGGGCGTCGTTGTTGTGGCTAAAGTTTGCTGGTTGTCCCTGAACAAACCACGCGCAGGCTTCTGGGGTCTCGTCGAGCTAGTTGCGGGTGCAAATGTCTCACTATCGGTCGATTGTTTGCTGAGGGAGCCATGGGCTGCTGTTGGCTCAAGTTGCTGTTGCTGGTTGATTCTATCTTGTAAGTGCCGACTAGACGACGAGCAGATTTGGGTTACGCAACGAGGATGGTGCTCTTGCTGTTGCTCTTGTTGTTTGTGTACGGGACACGCCCCGCCCACTCGGGTTCCGGTAGGCGAGGCCGGAGTGGAAAGGGACCTGATGCGCTTCACGCCCCTTCTACGGGATCCCGCTTCGCTGGCCTCCTTTTCAATTGCTGGCTTTCGGCCGGTTGAGCGAGATCTTGCGCGAAGGTCACTGGTGCCGAGTCCACTTCCGGCGCCGTGCTGATACTGGTGCCTGTGCACCGGACATTCGTTTACCGAGGGCAACAGGCTCTCGTCTTGAGCTTCTCGCGGTGATCGGTGCAATTGTTGCTGCTGATTGCTGTGACAGTGTTGATGTTCGAGTTGATGCTGCTGCTGTCCGCGAGTCGGATAACCTTGCTGCTGGAGCTGGTAATTTGAGTTGCTTGAAGTGGATCGATTGTAATTGTTGCTCGAGCATGTAGCTAGTTGCTTGCATGTTGGGCACTTGGGAGGTTGCGACACTTGGTGCCTGATTGAGTTTCGTTCAGTCTGTTGGTGTAGTTGTTGTGGTTGTGGTTGTTGTTGTTGTTGGAAGTTTCTATTGATACTTTGGTGCTTCTGAGACCTCGAGTGGTCGGCGTCGGCCAGTAGTTGGTGCTGGCGCATGGCCACCTGCTGCTGGCGCCTCACTTGCTGTTGCTGCTGATCACTTTGCGCCAAGTGGCGCAGGTAGTCGGGATTGAAGTCGAGGTCCACTAAATTGAGCGAGCATATATCATAGAAGAGTCTTGCGTCGTTGGTTGAGGCGAAATTGAGGCCCCAAGTTTGGGGAGTTGCGGGCGTCTGTTGCTGCTGGTGGCAACAACAAGTGGCTCGCTGTTGGCACCAGTGTCGCGTTGGCTCCCTCCAATAGACAAAGTAGTCGCTGGCTTGTCCCAGCCGCGTGCTTGGCTGTACGATCTTGACGTTGAGTATCTTTTTGCATTGACCCTCGATAAAATCGTGAGCAACAACCTGAAACACAATGGGTCCCTCGTGCGTCAGTCCATTTATCGCCTGACTGCGCGTCAGCTGGCCACTGGGCGTCTGGAGTCCGGATCTTTGTTGCTGGTGGAATTGGCTTAGTAGGCACATGAGAAACTCGCGGCTATCGGGCGACATGCTACTGGTCGCCTTGTTGCTTGCGGCCGCCGAAAGCGACGAGGCCGCGAGGAGATAGTTGAGCCACTCGCTTGTGGTGCGCGAGTATAAGCTGACCGGCACCAAGCTACTCGACACCTGCGCCCATTTCACTTGGCCCTCGTCGCGATGACTAACTTGAAAAACCTCAGCCAGCATTCGAATAATGAGATCTTTTGTGCCCAGTGGCTGGCTGGCGATTACTTGGTGTTGAGCCGAGGAGATTGTTGCCGCAAGTGGGTGTCTCGGAGCGCCACCGCTCCCATGCGACTGGCCACACGAGGCCAACTGCTGGTGCCGGCCCCACTGCCTATCCGACTCGTGCATTTTGCAATCTTGGAACTTGCGCTTAATATCGGAAGCAACCTTCCTCTTTTCTTTTCTCTTCTTTTCTCTTTCTTCTCCTTGGTTTTAGATTCCACTAATTGCTCGTGCTCTTGCAGCTTAAAAGCAGTGTCTTTTGTTCGGCCGCATGCTTACATCGCGCCGCCGGATTCCCTTTGGCCTCTCGGAAGTAGAGATTCTCACTTGCTTTAGTTTGGGCAGTGGGAAGGCGGACAACTTGGTCGTCGTGTTGGTATATTTATTTATGTGTTAAATATAACAAACTCCTAGGTGAAAATAGTAGTAACATTTGCAATAATAATAATAATAATAATAACCCTAATAATAGTGATAATAATTATAAAATATGAGCAAACAACTCAGACTAAAATGGCGACTCTAGCGGCGAGGCCAACATTTTGCTAGTTTCTCTCTCTTTCTCTTCCTCTCGCTTTCTGTTTCTCTTGCAAGTTGAACTTTCTCCCCTTCGCTTTCTCTCCACTCTTCTTTTTCTTGCTCTCCTCTCGGTCCCACTCGCTCGCGCCTCGTTGGCCTCACAGCCCAATCTGAGCTCACGACTAGAGAGGAGGAGAGGGAAACTTTTATTTATCTCGACAGATGCGCTGGCTACAGTAACATTGGCGATCTGCACTCACGTCTCGCCATCTTGGCTCGTGTGGCGGCCTCTGTGTGTGTGTGTGTAGTTGGCAGTGGAGTCATCGCCGTCGACACAATGCTCTTGCCTCTGATCCTTTGGGCCGACTTTTGTATTTGCACCCCACAACTGCGGCGGCAAGTCGCTATAGTGCACGTCCGCCTAGCTCCAGCGTTTGCCTGCGTTTCTCAGGCATGTGCAGCGCTGCCACTCACATCGACTGGCAGCACATAGCGCCGCACAGAGGCACAGGCGCACAAACAGCCAGCTGGCTGCTGGGCGCAAGTCGCTAGGTGCACCCGCAACGCCCCGCCCCCTTTAAGGAGCAGCGAGCAAAAAAGGACTCGAGCAACGGGATTGGAGCTAGAGTTGCGGCAGCGATGGCACCGACAGTTGCACCAGAGGTTCGCGGCGAGTGAATCGAGCGCGAAAATGGCAACATTCGCGCCCAGATTAGTGCCACGGAGTTGCGAGCAGGCAAATAAACCCACTAAGCTGGCCGCAGCCGGTGGCACCGCAAAACCCACCAAGTTGGTTGGCAAGGGAGTCGGTTGCTTCTGGCAAAGGAGCCAGTCGCAAGATCGATGGCTCAAATGCAGGCGCCGGAAATGCCAACGCCGAATGCCAAGAGCGCAACTGGAGATCCACTTCAAGACAGACGACGACCACGACTTCCAACTCCGAGCGTCCCATAGTCTTGGCCTTGCATTCGCGCAACTCGCCGGCTATTAGCGACAGGCAAATTAGTTTTGTTGCTGGACGGCCAAGTGGCTGCGCTTTTGTGGTAGTGGTGGTAGTAGATGTTGTAGCAGTAGTTGTTGTTAGCTCTGGCAACTTGAGAATCTATTCACTCAGATAGTCTACAGGGTTTTCCATAGCATTTAGGATCTTTTTTGCTTTCGGATCGCGCCCAAAAGAAAATAGATCAGACGATAGCGCTATGCGCGAATAAAGTCTGCTTGCTGAGAGCAAAAATCCGAAACCAAATAAGAAAAGTCCGATGAGCAATGGAAAAACCTGTAGTCTTTCAGATAAACTCTTGCAAATCTGGCTCCGTTACTCGGCGGCGACTTGCCGTTAATTTGTCGTCTGCTTGGCTGACTAGCTTCCGTTTGGTCTTGCCAAAACTGAAGGGAAGTGAATCAACAAGAAGTCAGCCTTGAGATTTGATCAAGCGAGTGGAAGGCGAATAACTGGGAATTGGAGGAAAAAGGGGGGGGGGAGAATGGTATCGCTTGTTGATGGTGCTGCTGCCTCTGTTGTCATCAGTTTATTTATGCTTACAACTTGGAAGAAGAGGCCAACAACAGATTCTTGTTGTCAGGTGGAATCATTGAAACAAAATTCGAATTCATTGTGCGTGCTCTTCTACTCCAATTCCTATTCCTACTCCTCTCGCCAGTTTTTCTCGGCTTCAATTCCTTCGATTCGGGTTCAAGTCTTGACCTATTCCTCTCTACTTTCCCCTGACTCGGCGCTTCCACTTCTCCTGATCCTCGCGCCTTGCATCGGGCGCTATCTGGTTCCTGATGCCGACGAGAACGTTTTGCGCCCCCTCGGTGGCGGAAATGATGGGGTTCAGTAGGGTGCTGGGTATTTGGCGCACGAGTTCGCCGACGGCGCTGCGCACGTCGTCCGCTTGCATGCCCACGGCCACATTGCGCGCAGTATCGTTGAATCCCTCCTTCAGAATAGTGTAGCCGATAGCGAGACCCTCGCCAAAGTTTCGCGGTTGATTGAGACCTCCGACGAGAGTTTGCTGCCCGTTGGCTCCCGAGGATCCATGGGCCCCGTTTGCTCGAGCCGAACCGGGTGCGTGTCTTCGCTGGCCGCTCG
This sequence comes from Aculops lycopersici, assembly GCA_015350385.1. NCBI lineage: Eukaryota > Metazoa > Arthropoda > Arachnida > Trombidiformes > Eriophyidae > Aculops > Aculops lycopersici. Next base: position 2,097,848 of record WNKI01000002.1, read on the forward strand.
CCGGAAGTGCCGACGACGCCGACTGGCCCAGCGAGCGCAACCTGTGCGCGCCGCGCCGGTCGCTTGACGACTGAACCGCCGGCGGGGTCACGATATCGTGGGCTATCTGGGCGGTGCACTGGACTATGGAGATAAAGCGGTTCATCAGGTTAATGGCGGCCATGGCTGTGGACGAGGAGAAGGAGCTAGCGCCTCGTTGGAGGCCGCGCACCAAGCGCCGATCCTTGCGGTAATGGTCGATGGGCATCCAAACCAAGTCGCGCATTCCCTGGAACAACTGGATAACACTATGCATGGGGCCAACGCCGCCTAGAATACTAGGCAGCTGGTTCCTCTTGATGTCGCTCATCCAAGAGTTTAAAGTGAAGATAAGCACCCGATCCAAGCCGCGCATTCCGTGTTTGGCTTGAACGCGACGCAGGACCAGCTCGCTGTGATCCAAATGCGCCAATCCCATCAGGATGCCAGCCAGCGCGCCCTGCTCAAAGTCCAAGTGCTTTGCGTGATAGTCAAGCCGAATTGGCACGTCGGGCGAGAAGGTGAAGGACTTGATGTAGACTGGCTGCTGATTAGCGGAACCGGAAACGCTGTCCGTATGACAGTGGGTGGGTAGGTCGCTGCCGTTGGGCGAGTCCTGCGTAGTGGTTGTTGCGTTATGGTACCCAGCGACATTTTGCGCTGATGACTGATGCTGCTGCTGCCGCTGACTTGTCAAGTCGCTCGAGCTCGCGATTGACGTTGAGTCGGAACGCGAGGACAGGTCGACGTCTTGCGTGGATGAGTTTGAGCCGCAAGATGGTTGCCTAAGGCGATGGGCGCCTCCAGTTGAACCTCCACTTCCGCCGCTTCCGAGTCTTGTGTTCGTGGCCGAAGCATTGGATTGCAAAGATTCCTTCGAGCCACTTGCCCGGCCGCTCGCTGTGCTAGCAGTTGCGGCTGAGCTAGAGCTAGCTGCCGCCGACGCCGCCGCGTACATTGATTGCTGTCTTGCCAACGACTTGCTTAGGGCGGTGAAAAACTCGATTAGGAATAGGAAAGTATCTTGGTCGATGTTGAGCCGAAGCGGTTTTAGTGAAACGCGCAAGTCGCACTCCTCGCAACCGTCCGATGGATTGATGGTGGCCACATTCTTGATTGTTAGAAATTGGGTGCTCCTCTTTGGCATAGACTCGGTGCAATACTCGTAAAGCATCTTGTTTATATCCGAAGCATGAATTCTGTCCTTGATTTCAATGTCGTGAATGAACAAGAGGAAGCGCCAAGCGATTGGTGGCGTTTGGTGGCCACCAATGGTGGTGGTGTTGTCACTTTGCTGGGCCGCAACCGTTGAGTCGGCCACTTCGTACAACAACTTCACCTTGTTCAAGGTCAACTGAATGCAAACGTCCGTTTGGCGCCAAGTGCCGCCCAAAATCTTGGAGTCTGCACTGACCGCCGGCTGATGGTTTGGTCTTCGCGCGCCACTTACCAAGTTTGAGGCGCCACCAGTCCCACCGACGCCGCCACCGCAACCCCCGTTTCCACCACCAACACCAATGCCACCGCCGCCGCCACCCAGAAAATCGGGCGAGGACATTAGATCGAGCGACTCCCAGAGATTCACTGCGCCCTCGCCAAAGCGAACCCGTTGCTCCAGGTGCTGGCCGAGTCTGCCGCCGGGCTGCTGACTTCCCGCTCCCTCGCTCAAGTGCTTCCGACGACTGCCGCTGGTTCTGCTGCTGCCACCACCGCCGCCACTAATGCTGCCACTTTTCCCCCGTTTTAATGAGCCGCAACTAGAATCAGAGGAAGTATGTTGTCGGCCGCCGCTACCCGTTGCAGTTGGGCCGCTCGATGCTTGTCTGCTTGTAAATGTCGTGTTTACACTTCCTGTTCGGCTTCTGATAGATGAGCCCTCCATGCTTACAACATCCAGCAACTCGGCCGAAGAGTCGGCGCCACCCGTAAACTCGCTAGCGGTGTCCTGCTGCTGCTGCTCGTCCGCCTCTTCGTCATCGAAATCTCGCCCGCCGTACAGATTCACCACCAAGGTCATCTCCTCGAGCACATAACGCTCCAGACTCGCCGCCAGCATTTCCGGTATTGTTCTTGGTTTTGTCATCTTGAAGTGATTCTCAATGATGTTGATGGGACCCTCGACGAGCTTCCTGATTGCCGGCTCCTTTTGCATCTTGTCAATGATTCCCGCGCCAACATCGTCGTCGCCAATCACAAAGAAGCCACTCTCGTCTATTGGCCGCGAATTGCCGCTAGTCAATTGAGAGTCAGTGAGGCACTGCGACTCGCTTGCCGTATCGGCCAGTCCGCAATTGGCACCGAAGTCGGCGGCCAGGGCTGCCGCTGTGGTGGTCAAGTCGGGCGAGGGAAGTAGTGGCTGAGAGAAGAGGTCTCCAATAAGGGGGTTACTCTCGTCCAGAATACAAGCGTTTGGGTCGCGAACACGAAGTTGATTGTGCGACTCGTTGTCGTCGTCGCTAGGTCCCGACTCATCGTCGCCGTCTTCGTCGTTCAGTGCGGTCCGTTGAAGTGTAGGCGGCCCGCTGCTCTCATCATCGTCTTCTTCATCAATATCGCCATTGCTAACACTCCGCTCGCTCCCGCTCATCTCGCCACCAGAACCAGCTAGTCCCTCTGATTTCCTTACAATGCCAGCCAAGCGGTCAGTTGAAATCTCGGTGTTGCTGTCATAATTGTCACCAAAGTCATTCATTGCGTCCTCAAGTAGATTCATTCCACGTTTCCCACTACCGCTACCAAGTGGCAACTCGGCGGCCTCAGCCGTTTGCTTAGCTCGCAACAGAGCCATTCGGCGCTTGTCGTCGTTATTGCCAACTTGGCCGCCAAGTTGTTCATGCTTCGATGGACTCGAATAATCTCCACCGCCAGCCTCATCAAAGTAACTTCCAGCTGCCCTGCTTTGTTGTTGATTTCTTTCCACTGACGGCGAGGGTGTTAATCTGGCGCCAGTTGCCGAGCTAGCTGCTGCTGCCGCTGCTCCTGGTTGAGATTGCGGCGGCGGCGTTCTCTCGTGTTCTGTGGCCACCTGTGTGCGACCCTGAGCTTGCTCGCCAGAAACTGGGAGAGCGGAACCGGAAGCCGGACCGCGAACCATAATATTAAACAATTTGCATAGAGCACTCAGCGAATCCTGGCAAGCTCGCACTGTTATCACGTTGTTTATCACATTAAACTCAAGCTTGCCGTCCTGCGAAAACTTGACGTCCAGGTCGATGAGTCCGGAGTCAATTAGACAAATGTAATTTTTCATCATCTCTAGTCCCTCCCTGTTTCGCTTCAAGTACAACGACACCTCGTCTGCAAGCATTCTTATCATTACCTGGCTAGTTTGTTCCATAACCATCGAAGTTAGGTACAACTCGTCGATGGCCAATAGAGCTGGTCGAGCGCCTTCCCTGGCAACACTGAGCGCCGTGCCCAGGATATCGATGTGCAACTCGGTAATGATCTTTGGAGCCACGTAGCCAAGAATTGGCTCGTCGGTTACATTTATGCTTTGCCAGAAGCGAGTGAATGTCTCGGTCTTGAAATCGTCGAACAGTCCGTTGACCAATTGAATAGCAAGCTTAATATCCTTGAGCGCCTTTGTTGGTCTCTTGATCTCGGCGGTGAGTGCAAAAGTTGAGTTTATGTCGCCAAATTGGTTGCCCTCGAGCACAATATCTGAATCTGTACATAACTCGAGGTTGTCAGCCACCAAGCTCAAAATGGTTCCTGGTTTCTTGTTGATATCTATGACAACACCAAGCAGCAAGTTGTCAGCGGAAATTTCCTGTTTCATTGCGGCGGCACAGTTCTGGTGGTTGAATCTAACAAACAACTCCTCAACTGTAATCTTACAGGTGACCTCGTTCTCGTAACTATCTGAACCTGAGCCATCCACAATGAGCGAGTGGAATGACACTTCCGACTCTTCCTCACTATCCTCTTCCGAGGGTGAGGTATCATCTAAAGGTTGTTGGTAGCGAGGATATCCCTGCGAGGAGTTGCCACTTCGAACTGATAATCTCCGATGGCCACTTATCTTGCGAGATGGTTTTGAGGCGGTTGTAACGGTTGTAGTTGTGTTGAAGGCTTTCGGTTGCCAGAAGACAAAGTCATTGCCGAATCGATTGTAGATCAAATCGAGCTGTTCCTTGTCCTCGAATTCAACCTCGCATATTGGCAAATGTAGCCCGATGCTCAGCTTTGTTGACATCACAGTTTGATCTAAATACGAGGATAAGTGCTTCCTGTCACCGGGTGCTATGATTTTCTCATTATCACATTCATTAACCTTGGCATCCTTGTTACCTGTGATTACGTGCTGCTGTTGTTGCTGGCCCGGACCAGCGGGCGCCCTAACAACCTTGCGCTTGGTTTGAAAGGCCTCGGTGGGTATGTTGCTCTCGGAAGCTTGGCCCACGTAAATTGAGTCATACATTGATGACTCGTTTAGTGCTTGCTCAATTTCATTTGGAAACTCCGTGTCCAAATTGGAAGGAGATGGTTCCAAGATTAAAACAATTCTATTGCTATTATTCTTGCCTGATGACTCGACGAATCTTATCGCTTCATTATCACTTTGTTTTGGCTGCGTCTTTACAAAAGCCTGCAGTTCATCACAGCAAATGTTCAACTTATCCGACTGCCAAGTTAGATCTATGTTTGTGAAATCGAATAGAAATGATTGTGGCCTCAGTTGTGTAGTTTTGGTTAGACCCTCAGGTGTCAAATCCGGTATCGGGCACATCAACTCCACCTTGAACTGTTTGCCACGAACTGTCAAGTTCAAGTCCGACTGTTGTGCCTTCGTTTGGACGCACTGGCCTCCTATCTCTGGTTTTGCTTTCGATGTGTTGAATAGTTTGTAATCATAAACTAACCTGTCGATTATAGTTGGATCAAAGACGACCTTGGTTCTCGTCAATAACTCCAAGCTTATCTCTTTGTTATTCACAACAGACGCCTTGTATCTCGCTGAGCTCATAGGCTCATCCGCGATATCATTGTGTAATAGGTGCAATGTAGGATTCATCTCATCTTGCAAGTGTTCCGATATGTCTAAATCTCCTAAAAATGCATTTATCCCCGCTGATGTTAGATCGAATGCAACCTTGAGCGCTAGAAGTCGAATATGTGGAATTTTCATATGTTGATCGATATACTTGTGGATTGATTGGAAGGAGTTGATTGAGTCGGCGTATGGTTTTATCATTGGAGGCAGATCGGTGCCATCCTTCAGAATACATAACCAAATACCAGGGAGTTTTAGTTCACAAGAAAAGGCTTCGAGGTTTTCTAGTGAGGGTTCTATTTCTGATGGGGGCTTTCGATCAACAGTGGAAGAGTTTGGCGAGTGGTAATCTTGGTCATTACGACGGCTAGTGAGATTGGTAAAGGTGTCGTTAAGGTTAATACCACCATCGACCCATCTCCGGCCACTCGATTCGATGAACGAATTTGGATCGGCCTGGTGATTTGCGGCACCCCGAATTGGAGCCGATTCGAGGAGTTGATTCTCAATCTTGGCATAATCCTCAGAACTCATCACCTTCTGGCTTTTCTCAGCCGCTAGACTAGACTCGGTTTCAGCATCCTTTGGGTGGTCGAAAACGTTGAAGAATGTCTTCAACTGCTTATGACCAATCACAGCTAGTAGTGGCGAGCCTGAGTGTATTGATATCTCACTCTTTTGCCCATTGAATTTGATCATGATAGTATGCCGTCCAATCAGATTTGAAACAGGTAAACCACCGATGCGCATCTCAACATCTTCTAAAGTCAGGAGTTTGGTAACTGTCTCTGGCATTGCACTCAACGGTCGTTTGACTAGGTCATCCTCATTTATATCCTCAGCTTGAGAGTTCTTGTTAGATTCATCACTCTCCATGATCTCCTCACACCTGAAGAATTTGATGAAAAACTCCACCGTGTCCTGTGGCGAGTCACTTTGCGCCATGGGATCATGCTCATCACAAGGATAGTCATCACCACTGCTACACTTGTTGCAATCACTTGTTCGAGTCGACTTAAACAGGTGGCTGGATTGAGAGTTGATTTCGTCATCCTCCTCTTCAATATCCTCTCTTGCGTCTCTTTGCCTAGAACTGGAATTATGTGGTTGTATCCTGAATAATGTGTTCCTTGCAGTTAGCTTGGTCCTTCGCAACACAGAATCTATCAATTGAGCAAACATTTCAAGACCCTCAAACATTTGGTTGCTATCCTTCTTCATCGGAGCCTGACTACCTCCCGTCTGCCCCTTGAACATGGACGCATTTGGCGATTCATTATCATCGTCATCTTCGGTGGTAACAATATCTTCGGCCATCTGCATAGAGGAGGTCATCAGTGATCGTGTAAGAAGTGTGGATTCGGTGCAGTGAGCCTTTGAACTGTCGGCTGGGGTCTTGAGGCGACAGATAAATTTTGCATCTTCGAGCTCGACTCTGCAAGCTTCTGTTGCAAGTGAACTCCATGGTACCTCAACGCTGATCTGTCCGATTAGACAGCCTTCGAGGAATGTGAACGGAATAAAATCCAGCTCATCGTTGAGACCCTCAACATCAAGAGCTAGACCTTTGATGGCACCTTTACCCTCATAAATATCGATGCTCAATTGGTCGAGGGTGAGCTTTTCTTTGAAGAACTGACCGAGATAATGGTGTAATAAGTATCTGACACCCCGTTTCTTAATCGTCTCTGTCAACCATGGTACGTATAGAGGCATTTTCTATGGACTTTTAACAGTATCTATCTTCGATACAAAACCCTTGTTATATTTATCAGCTGTTTTCAGATCTACACTCTGATTATATCGCATTTCGAACAATATACTGAATAGTTGGATATACCTTCTGTTCTTTCGTGATAATTTGTTGATGGATCAATAAAACTATTTGAATTCTATGTAATAACGAGAGTGTTTTTCAATATCCTTTCCAGTTATGGTAGTTTTGTATTTTCCGTAAATCTACGCAGGAGCTCGTATCATATATTGTTTTTGTTTTGCTTCGCTCACTGTGGTTGTAAACAAATGAACACATTTTCTGCAGCGCACTGTATGCTTGATTTCGTCACACGAATGATGAAAGGAATGTGGCACGAGCTTGGCGTTCAACACGAACACTTGCATTTCGAGATCTACTCGGATTTTACAATAGCAAAGGTTGGCGAACAGTGCAACTGGTGTTAGTTTAAATATATCGGTCAGATATTATTGGGCAACAACAAAAACTCTCATCCTGAGCATTCGACTTTTTGATATCCTAGCCGAAAGCAGAATGAGGGAACCCACAAACACTGAACTAGAAAATGCAAAAATGGTTCGTCTTATGTTGTATGATATGCGAACTTGATTGAGCCAGAGCTTGTGGTTTCAATACAGAGAAAAGCAAAGGGAGGTCTGGATTGTATAGATGAAAAGCTGATCTTGGGCTTACAAGCTTTCAAGGTGATTTGGCGAGAGGCACAAGATGAAAACTCTTATGTATTCCAGTGTCTCGGGTGAATTGAGGCAAGCGCAATTTAGATTCCTTGAAATCGAGCACTGTCAAGCGTTCCATATTCGATAATTGGTTTCAATTTACGATTGTTTTGTAAACAAAACCTTCGTCTCCTTCGCTAACAAGGTAACCTCTTTTAAGCTGACCGGAGTTTTTATTTTTTTATATTTATCTAGACTTTGAAGGTAGATTGCGAGAGAAATATTCATAAGTAGGGACCGAGACTAACTTTTTATTGCTCAGCTCATCAAGCTGAATCCAATGATATATAATTTTTGAAAATCCGAGGGTCATGCCCCGAGAGGTTACCTTGTAAGAGAAATAACCAATCGACTTTGACTAGACCATGATAGTCGATTCTACAAAGATTGACTCCCGGGTACAGCCTAAGCGCCGAGTTAGCGCCACCACGCCATCTATATCTGATCAGTGAACACTTGATGCAAAACCACGCGCTTCTGACAGTGAACACATGCAGCTCAGACTGTTGATTCGGATTAAAATATTCTCTACCTAATCCATGTGTCTTATGGATCTCACATTATTTATTAACCCTAATTTAGCCTCTTAACCCTCTTTAGCGACTGAATATGTGTGACGTGATTCTAAAAGAGAAACTTAATGTCCAAGACCAAGATCTTGTGCGTTACATCAAAACCGCTTTGGAATGCGAAGATTTCGAGTCTTTCGAACACTTCGCGTATGAGCTTGGACCAATACTAGAAAGCTGCGATAGTAAGAGGACTCCTCAGGAGATAGATGAGGTATCTAAGTTACTCTGGAATGAGAAACAGAGCGATAACGATGAAAATGGGTACCAGCTATTCGACGAAGATTTGGGCGAGGGAAAAACCATTGACTTGAGGCCACAGAAACTCCTTGCGCCCGTTATTATCGAACAAGAGTTTGGCAAATCCTCTCTCAAAGACACCAGTTCCATATTTCTGAACTGTCAGCTAGACAAGACCCTTCGTGTTGACAGGAAGCGACTGGAAAAGGCCGAGGCTAAGTTGCGATCCAAGCAGGAGAGGCGAGAAGCCATCGCAGCTGGACTGACATTGTCTGCACCCAAGAAGACTTATGAGCCCGCAACGGCTTCGACAACCCAACAAGTCAACAAGAGGGATGCAAACAATGAATCATCCAAGATTCGCGACATCAAATTGGAAAACTTTGACATTTCATTTGGAGATCGAGTGCTCCTTTCGGGGGCTGACATGACCCTTGTATTTGGCAGACGTTATGGTCTTTGTGGAAGAAATGGTTATGGAAAGTCTACTTTACTGAGAATGATAAGCAGCAGGCAACTGATTATCCCCAAGCATGTTACAATTTTGCACGTTGAACAGGAGGTAGTTGGCGATGATACTCCTGTCATAGACTCATTGTTACAAACTAATGAGGAACGATACAAGCTTGTGATTCGAGAACGTGAACTTTCTGCCCACAAGGGCGAGATGAGCGAAAAGGAGCTCAAGGAACTTGCAGATGTTCATGCTAAGTTGCAAGAATGCGATGCCGATTCCGAGCCGGCAAGAGCCTCAAGTATTCTGTTCGGTCTGGGATTTACACAAGCCATGCAACAAAGGCCAACGAGAGAGTACAGTGGTGGATGGAGAATGCGTATAGCTCTAGCTAGAGCTCTATTTGCCGAGCCAGATCTCCTACTACTCGATGAGCCGACAAACATGTTGGACTTCAAGGCAAACATATGGCTACGTGACTACCTGACAAACAAGTGGGAGTCTACCCTGCTTGTTGTATCTCACGACCGAGAGTTCCTCAACTCAGTTCCAACAGATATTCTTCACCTTCACTCGCATAGACTCGACACCTATAAGGGTAATTACGACATTTTCACGAGAGCCAAGGCGGAGAAGATGCGAAACCAAATTAGAGAGTATGAAGCACAACAGCAACTAAGGCAGCACACCCAAGAGTTTATTGATCGCTTCAGGTACAATGCCAAGCGAGCTGCTCTTGTTCAGTCCAAAGTTAAGATGTTGGAGAAACTGCCTGTGATAAAACCTGTCGAGAAGGAGTCTCCAGTTGTGTTCAGATTCCCCGAACCCTCAGCGATATCTGGTACTCTCTTCCAATTGGACGATGTCAGTTTTAGGTATACACCAGAGAGTCCGTTTATATTGAAGAATGTCAACATATCCGCTAGTTTGGATTCTAGAATCTGTATTGTCGGAGACAATGGATCTGGAAAAACAACTTTGTTGAAATTGATCACGAACGAGCTTGAACCAACCTCAGGCGAGAAGCGCGGCAAGTCTAGTGCCATCATCGGCTACTTCAGTCAGCATCACGTCGACCAGCTGCCTATGGACGTGAACCCTGTTCAGTGCCTTGCCCAGAGATTCCCTGGTAAACCTCTCGAAATTTACAGAGCATCGCTAGGTAAATTTGGAATCACTGGAGATCTAGCCTTACAGTCCATCGAGACTCTAAGTGGAGGTCAGAAGAGCAGACTTGCATTTGCATCAATGATAATGTCTAACCCTCACATGCTAGTCCTCGACGAGCCTACCAATCACTTGGATGTAGAATCGATCGAGGCTCTAGCGGATGCGCTAATCAAATTTCAAGGTGCTGTAGTCCTAGTTTCTCACGACGAGCAATTTATCAAGAGCGTCTGCAAGGAGCTATGGCACGTTGAAGATGGAAAGGTGACATGTCTCAAGGATGGATTTGAGCAATACGTTGCTTTAGTCAAGGCTGCACTCGAGAAGATGCACTAGCCTCTAAAAGTTGTCTTGATATCTATCGGAATATAAGCAGAATAGCAATGTGTAATAAAAGAACGTAGCATGTATTCTAGTTTTTACAAGATAATGAGGATAACCTCGAGTCGCGTCGGCCGCTGGCAGTGGTAGTCTAATATGGCACACCTGTTGGCTGCGCGATGTCTTCTAGCCGCATCTTTAGGGCAAAATGACCCTGGAAATCAAATTCAAAAGTAACTTGTGTTTGTCTAAAATAAGTGTAAAATGCAACATAACAGTGCGATTTCAGCGAGTTTATTCAACTAATTTCAGTGTACCTAGGAGGTTAAATAGTCACCACTGGTTTTTCATCCCTCGACTCTCTGGAAGAAGGTAGATTCATGACCATTCTTGGTGCAATCGACATTGACATCAACTCCTGGAATAAAAGTTTCGCCGCGTAAGGCATCTTAACTTGTGAGATCTGTGTTTTGTTTTTGCAACTCTTACATTCGTAGGTGTTGTTACGTAGGTTGGCATTAGCAATGAGACCACATAAATCGCAAACATGAACTCTATATGGATCCGAAACTTCGAAGAGACGTTCCCTCAAGAACTGAGCAGCACCATGAGATATCTGACAATCACGCTCCATCTCTCCGAAACGTAGACCTCCGTCTCTTGCTCTGCCCTCCATAGGTTGTCGGACTAATATTTGCACCGGACCTCTGGCTCTGGAATGGATCTTATCGTCAACCATGTGTTTTAATCTCTGATAGTAGGTCGGGCCGATAAAAATCTGAGCATTAACTTTGCGACCGGTATGAGCGTTGTACATGACTTCGTAGCCACGAAGATGGTAGCCATATTCAGCCAATAAGTCTGAAATTTTCTGTACGTTGACGGTATCGTTGAATGGTGTGGCATCACCAATCTCGCCCTTGTTAGCTGAGACCTTCCCCTGTAGACATTCAATCAAGTGACCAATGGTCATACGAGAAGGAATAGCGTGAGGGTTGATGATAATATCAGGCACAATACCCTCTGATGTGAATGGCATGTCCTCTTGTCTATATGAAATACCGCAAGTACCTTTCTGACCGTGACGAGAGGCAAATTTGTCTCCGATTTGAGGTGTTCTGACCGACCTGACACGAATCTTGCAAAACTTATTTCCATCGTTGTTGATCGTCAACATAACTTGATCGATGATTCCGCTCTCGGAGTTCCTCAAAAAGGTACTTGCATCTCTTTTCGTGTACCGGCGTACACTTGTATCAAGCTCGTCTTCATTTTCTGGCAGAACAACCGTCTTTCCAATGATAACATCATCTCCCGAGACACGAGTTCCTGGAGCAATGATACCATCGTCGTCTAATTTATCATAGATAGCATTCTTCATTCCATGACAAGTAGCTCTATCTGGTTTCTCAAAAGTCTCGACCTGATCTCCCATTCGCTTAATCTCACTATCCTTGTAGGATCTGTAGAAGACAGATCTGAAGAAACCTCTATCGATGGCAGAGGCGTTCAAAATAACTGAATCTTCTTGGTTGTATCCAGTGTACGACATAATAGCGACTATAGAGTTGATACCGGCTGGTAGCTCCCTGAAACGCAGATACTCCATAGCACGTGTTGTCACAAGAGGCTTCTGGGGGTAGTATAATACATGTGCAAGTGTATCCATCCTAACGTGGAAATTGGTCATGTAGACTCCCATGGCTTGTTTACCCATAGCAGATTGGTAAGTGTTTCTCGGTGATTGGTTGTGATCAGGGAAAGGGATGATGGAGGCACAAACACCCAGTATCATAGATGGATGGATTTCACAATGTGTGTAGGTTGAACAATATTGTTGGTCGGAGTCGTCCAAATCTTCAGGTGTCATGGCAATCATAATTGTTTCCTCCTCAAGAGTGTCGACGTATTCCACGACGCCCGAGGCAACCAATTCGTTCCAACTGTACTCGTTATAATCTCTGTTTTTCAACTCTTCAATGTGACTCCTTTTCAATAAAAGTTTCTGATTCTCTACAATCAGCAAGGGTCGACAGATTCTTCCAGCGTCGGTGTAGATTCTGATCTCTCTATCACGAATATCACGCACCATTGACACTTCCGATACTACAATGTCCATACCTCTTCGAAGCTTCAAGAGAGTGTTAATCATCTCGTCGGGTTCTCTGTGTATACCGACCCAAGCACCGTTGACGAAGATCTTGGTGGAATCGGCGATGGCTGAGGGTGCAATTTCTTCGATGTTATCCATACTCCACTCTTCTAAGAATTCTAGAATGGGCGTCGGCTGAGATCCGACAGAGATATATGACATCAGCGCGAGATTCTTGACGAGGCCTACGGCATGACCCTCTGGAGTCTCGGCAGGGCAAATCATACCCCACAATGTATTGTGCAGTTGACGAGGCTTAGCTAATTTACCATCTCTACCGATAGGTGAATTGACTCGTCTCAAATGAGATAATGTTGAGGCGTAGGTTAGTCTGTTCAGAACTTGGGACACACCAGCTCGGGCTTGGTGAGCTTTCTTCTGGTCTCCCCAGTTACCTGTGGCTAACGAGTATTTCAGTCCATCAGATATAATCCTAGTCTTGATAGCCAATTCAAGATTGAAGTCTTTTCCTCTATCAATGTACTTCTGGGCATATAACCTAACTTCCTTAATCAGATTTCGAAACAAACCTCTAAATAAGTAGGCCATAAGAGGACCAGCCAAATCCAGTCTCTTATTTCCATAGTGGTCTCTATCATCAAGCTCTCGACGACCCAAAGCTCCCAACAGAAGTCTATGAACCATGTAACCGAGAAAATAAGCCTTTCTTCCTTCACAATAGGCTGCTACACCGACGTGAGGTAACATTTCCTTTTGCAAGATTTCCTTGGCATACTTGACTCTGCGCTCTTTGGTGACACCCGGTTTTGCACCTCTGATACCTATGAAGTTAAGGGCGATCTCTTGGTCTTGAACCACAAAAGCTTCGTCAAGTGATGGTTTGACCATTTCCATCATCTCAGGATCTTCGAAGTCATAAATAATGTGCTCAAGAATATCTCGGTCGGATACGAAACCTAGAGCTCTGAATACAATGATTATAGGAATCTCTTGCTTGATGTAGGGTAGAATAGCGACAATACGTTGACCAATGTTAGTCTTTTTAGCACCTTGGCTACCCCTACTGAGCATATTACACCACAAAGTGCTGGTTGGTCTGTTAGAATGTTCGACAACAGAGCGACATTCGGCTTTGTATGCAAATTTGGAGTCTTTCATCGAGAACACGTAGACTGTGTTGGAGGCCATCTTTTCTTGAGCAATCAGTACTTTTTCGGACCCATTAATAACAAAGTAACCTCCGGGGTCCAGAGGACACTCTTTGACTTCAGCTAAATCACGATCACTCAAACCGCTGAGATGGCAGTACTCTGATCTAAGCATGATTGGAACTTTTCCAATGTAAGTCTTACTGTGGTCTCGATTCTCTTCAGTACCGTCGGGTTGGATGGTTTTCTTAGTGATGTCAACATAAATGGGCGCCGAGTATGTGAGATTTCTCAAACGAGCCTCGTTTGGCATCATGGGAGCTTGCTGACCATCTTTTTCCCAATGTGTTGGTTTGGACAGATAAATTTGTTCGAATTTTACATAATACTTTGTCTGGGCCTCAATCTCTCCATTTCTATGTTGCGTCTCGCCTTGAAGTTCAATTTGAGCTGAATCTTCGACAATTCTTTGGATGGACATGGAAACAAACTCGTTAAATGAATCTAACTGCTGCCTGACTAAACCTTTTTCGTCGAAATATGACGAGATGACAACCCAACAGGCCTCCTGCCAAAGGTCGGGAGAGATCTCTTGCTCATCCGGGGACCTCGGCGGCGAGGCATCTGGATCCTCAGCACCGTACATCTTTACCTCTTGTCAGTCTAGCCCGTTTCAATAAATTACAAAACTAACTATAATGTGATAATAAATAAATACAATCAGTCCACCCACCCGGCAAGTTGTTGCTACAGAATACTAATTGATGGCCGGACACTGCACGGGTTTTGTGATTATGCCGACGAGCACATGTCGAACACTGTGTGCCTGCGGCTTTCAGTTGAAGGCACAAAATCCCTCGGCCATCCTCAGTGTTTTTCACGGGCCCTCTGAACGCGCGTTTTTTAACGCGCGTGGTATCCCAGTGCATAATTTCAACGTCCATTTGAATCCATCAACATATCCGGTATAATGCATCTTAATCTCGAGGTATCTTGTTACATGATCTTTTCAATTCATATTAGCAACCGACGTGCTGGACTGGTCAAACTTGTGCTTGAATTTTAGGGTAGAAATGCATATAAGAAACAAGATAAGATACATATCGAAGTTAGAGTGGAGGCGAAGCAAGTTGAGTCGATTAGACTAGATATGTTGCACTACCCTCGTCGTTAATTAGTTTATTATTGATTGTATACAATACTGTGCTGACTCCTCATTCGATACTGATCTTATGCTGCGGCAACCGATGGCCTCTCGGTGGTGGTTGTGGTGGAGCTTGAAACCATTTCGGCGGCTCCCTCGACCAATCGCTCGGCTGCCTTGTCGATAGCCTCTGAAACTTTTTCCAAAAGCGACCCGTTACCTCTAGTTGCGGTGCTGACTTCTACCGGATTTGAGGTAGTCATCTCCTCAGTTGGTGCGGCTTCAGTCGAGGTTGTGCTGGAGCTGGCGGCTGTTGTCTGCGTCTCTGCGGCTAGCGAGCCGGTAGTTGTTGTTGGTGGTGCACTGGTGGTTGTGGTGCTTGTCGATGTCTCCCTCTCGATGGCCGATGGGGTTGTTGTGATTCCGTCGGAAGTTCCAGTGGCCGTTGATGATGGCTCACTAGTTGCCGCACGGTTCAATGGCTCGAGGGTCGATGGCGAAGCCTCGTTGGCTGGAGTGGATGTTGTTGTGGTGATGGCCTCAGTCTCATTTAGAGGCACAAAGAGCAATCTTCTGGTCATGAAAACAAAGTTCTCGCCAACATGACGAGTGAGCATTGTCTTCCTCAAATACTTCTTGCCCTCAATCTCGACAATTTCCTCTTTGGTCTCATTTGGCATAAATGGTCGCACTGGTCTTTCGATGGATCCCACCTGTGGCTGATCCCTTTCGTTAGTCTCCTTTGGAGGCTCTGCACCTGAAGCTTCCTTGTTCATGGGATCCTCTGGGTTCGCTGGAGTCTCTGATGGAGGTGGACGCATAGCCGACTCTTGGAGTGCGTGGTGCATCAGACCGATCATCATTTGAAATGGATCAAATGGTATTGGTCTCTCCATTGAGCTGCTGCTCTCGCGCTCACCTTCCGGTCCCTTGGGTGGGTTGAACATTGGCCTTGAAGCCTCGTCTTGTCCCAGTAGATGACGCATTGGATGTTCGTGACGATCTTGGTCATCTGGTCTGTTGACACGGAACATGGTGAATGGATTCCTGAACTCCAATGTGCGTCTGATGGTCTCGCCCTCACCCTCCCTGTTACCTGGGCCAGACTCCTCTCTTGGTCTCTCTTGCTCGCCATTTGTATCACCTGGCGCATGCATAATGGGGATCAAGAAAATCCTACGCAATGTGACATGTCCAGTGATGGGATTCTCGCCCTCCGAACCTTGTGGATCTTGAGGGGAGCTACCTTGAGCAGCAGGTGGTTGCTGAGGTTGGTTCTCGCTCAACTTGATCTTCTCAACTTCATCAAAATCATATCTAGGACCCGAATTTTGTCTGGTCACCTTGACTGGTTCCTTCTCGATGGAAGCCAACGATAGGCCCACGAGTGCAACCAGCACCAGGCACCTGTACCAAATGAACGATTTCATCTCGCGACTGCTACTATTTCTGTTGCTTATACTTTTGGCTTTTGCTTCCTCAAAGTTTGGTGCTAACCTTTTCACTCTTCTTGAGATGTATGGAATTTAACTTGCTGAAATAAATTAACTCTAAAATCGACTCTCGTTTCGCGCTACTGACTTCCTCTTATGATGACGACTGATTATTAACGAATGCTCGTCGAGTAAATCTCGTTCCTCGCTTTTGTTATTACGTTATGATGTTTCTGCAATGTTAGCTTCGAGTTAGTGTGTGTGTATGTGTGTGTTTCGCTCCGTTGGGTATTGCGTGTGTTATGTTAGCTTGCATTGCCCGCGGCGAGAATTTCTATTGCCTCGGCGATCTTGCCACGAGTTCCTGCTGCTAATGCAACTTGACGACGAAGAGGTTTGCGCGTGAGTATTGCATAGTGAATCGACGGCAGCAGAGCCAACGTCCCCAACGAGGCGAGAGTTGCCACCTCCCTAATCTACATAAGTGATTATGATTATGATTGGAAGTCAACAGACTCCAGCTAGCTAACTGGCTGACTGGAATGCGAACGCAGGGCGAGAGCAACAACTTGTTGTTGTTGTCGTTGTCGTTGTTGAGCTAGCTAGTTGAGTCAGACTTGTACAGACAGAAGTAGCAAGCTTTAAACTTGACTAGCGCATACACAAAAGAGTATTTCCCCGAGCTCATTTCCTTTGCGCGATAAGATGGCGACGGCCAGTTGACTAGAGAGTCCTCGTTCAGCTTTAGGACGGAACTAGACTGGCACTGCACTGCAAATTTTAGCTTGCAACCTGCATCTAACCAATGCCTGTTGCTTACTTTTTCGTTCGCCTGCTCTCTAGTAAGTTCCAGTGGTTCGAGTAATTTCCAAGCAGATTTAGCGGCCGACTCCCACTACAAGCGGGACGATTTCTATGTCGGCGTAGCTCTGGGATCTAGTATCTAGTATTAGAAGTAGAAGTAGAAGTAGAAGGAGGGGATGGTAGGAGAAATTCCATTGGCGCACTCGTGGCGACTGCGGAGGCGCTCGCAACTTCCGAGCCACCGAGCCGAAAGTCTATCGCGGTTCCGAGAATATTGTAACCACTCTTCTTTTGCTAAAAGCATAAATTTTTGCCATCGCCGCTTTAGCCAATGGTTGTGGATCTCATGAACCAACCACTTGTTGTCGAGGTGCTTGTCATGCTCGTCCTCGGCGAGCGCCACTTGTTGCTCGTCACTCACTTCCGACGCCAGCTGCGAAGACCTCGGGAATTTGTCGACACAACTGTTTTTGTTGCTGTTGTTTGCTTTGCAGCCGACGCAATACGAGATGGCAAGCGAGATAGAAATCCCACTATGACTACTACTACTTATACAATTACCACCACCACCACCACCAATGCCACTACAACCAGTGATCACTTCTCAAGTGACTTACTCCATCCTCAAGTGACTTGTTCAGCTACCGCTACTATTGTTACACACTCGAAAACGACAGCAATCAATTACTCGTTGGCCAGCCAGCCGCCAGGAGCTTGCCAAAAAATTCAACGGTTGCGGGGGCGGCCAGTTTTCAGCCTTTAACTTTGTAGGAGCTCGTAGGTTTTCTATTCGCCTAACAAAGTAAGGTTGTAAGCACAATTCACCCGTTGACCTGGCCAACCTTCAACCCTGTTTAGTCACCTGTTGCTGACCTGTTTAGATCTTGTTGTTGAAGTAAGGGGGCTTACTCGAGCGAGATAATTAAACTGTCAGTATGCAAGGATAAAGATATAAAATTTTCATGTGAAGCTTGACTAATGAAACTAGCAGCAATCTTCCATTATATCTTACAGAGAGATTCAATTTTCAGTTTCCATAACTTTTTGAGGCCACATCAACACCAGCCTCTCAGTGGCAGGTCTCTTCGGCTTAAAGACTTGCTAGTTAGTCAGCTGAGTCCAATCGTTTCACTAAATTCACTCTACGATTCTCTCACTATTTTATTGTTTTTACTCATTGAACTCAAAAGAGTCAGGATCGATTGAGTAGATAAATGAAAACTAGATCGCCGTGTTACACTTGTGTGCCATCAGCTAGAGGATCAGTCTCAACAGGTGCGACCAACTAACTAACTAACTAACCTATCCTTGGGGAGCGGCATTGATGGTAGTTCAAGTAATCGACACAGTAACTCGCTTGATAGCTTGTTGGTTGTGATGATGACCCAGAAGAGTCAATTGAGCTGTCACACATGATGAGTATAGGTGAGTTGAGTTGGATTAACTCATTGTTGTCAATCTTGTCGTCGTCATGTCATGAAACTAATCACTTTTTGCCAGAAACAGGGAGAGCAACAGGCGCACTCGACTAAACTAGACTGTCTGGCCGAATCTCCAGAGAACTGATTTGATTGTCTTTTTTTAACACTTCAACTACAAAGATTTCAACAGGAATTGTACAGTCACGGGGATACGTTTGTCAGAGTGACAGATGTCAACCCTTCAGGCTTATTTTTCAATGGTCTTTCAAACTAGTCGATTGCCACCAATGAAAGAAGCCACATAAGTGGTCAAACTGCCAGTAGAAAAGAAGGAAGATTCTTGGAGAGAAAGCGAGAGTTCGATGATGTTGTTACATATTTGGTTTTGAAGTATATCTAAACTAGTCAAGTGTCAACCAAGTAAATATGATTTGCCTTCCCATCAGTAGATCCCCATGGCTCCTGTCTATATCCATATTGATAATGGTTGTCGATTGTTACGTCATCTCCGAATCTAACGAAATCTCAAATAGCATTGATACAAAGCCGATAAAGAGTGGAACAACCAAGTCACAGCAACAAGCTCGAGGAATCGCCGACACAGTGAGCCCCAAATTGGGAGTTCAAGTTTTGAATGATGGTCAGAACGATAGCAGCATAGAAGATTCCTCGGTCAACCAACTCGAACTGGAACAATTTTGGCTGAACAAACGCGACCAATTCTTCAACATCACCAGTTTTAATTTAAGTCGAGCCACGAACGAGCTTGTCGGAGAGGATTATGGCAATAGGTCGTATCACTTACCTTTCTGGTTTGACTATGAGATGTTCAAGAACCTTACAGAGCGGGTCCACGCCGACGCCGAGATTGACCTCAAAAGGCACCACATTTACATTGATAATTGCGTGTCCATTTGGGAAAATACAGCCTACAAAAGGTTGCACCAGCCAAACAACTTCACCTTCATTGACTTGGCGGAGGATTGGACGCAAACTGAAAATTACAACGAGGAATGGGGTGAGATAGCTTACAATTTAACTGGTAGGGAAAAGATTGAAAACCCGATAGCTAAAGGTGTTCGCTTGGTTCAGGAAAAAATAAGAAAGTGTACATCAAAGTGGGATAAAAATTTATGCATCTTATTGTTGATCGACTTAGACGAGCGCTTTGGGCCAGCCATGAAACTCAGGTATCCATTCGAGGAGGAAAGGTATAGGAGTCTGTTGGATATTGATGCGGCTGGTGAGGCCGCGTCTGAATTTACAGATGCGCTACTATCTACAGATGGAAAGTTTAGTTATTGGCTCGATAGACGGGACGACTTTTTCAGGAATACAAGCTTTAGTTTGAACGAAAAGGTCAAGAGTTTGGTTGGGCCGGAGTATGGGAATCGAGTTTACCATCTACCTTTTTGGTTTGATTATGAAGTTTTCAAAAGGATGGTGGGTCGCATTAACGAAACGCCACAGGAAGAGCTTAAGTCTCACCACAAGTACATTGATAGTTGTCTAGAGATCTGGAACGACACTGCCACCGAGAGATTGGGTCAGCTCGATTATGAGGCGGGAGGCATCACAAGCCATGTTGACATTCCGGCTAGGACGTGCCTTTACAATTGTAATCCTTTTGACTACGATCTTACCGAAGAGGAAATTAAAGAGTCACCAGTGGATAAGGCTAAACGACTTGTTCTCGAAGAGTTAGATGGCGCCTTCGACAAGAAAAGAACCATACTGTTGCTCGTGGAGTTAGAGGAAAAATTTGACTTTCCCAGGGCAAGGGGAATGAGGTACCCCTTTGAAGCGGAACGAACTCGAGAAGAGTTCTGGACTTATGTTGAGGAGCGCGACAAGGCGATAGCAGAGTTTGTAAAGTCGCTTGGTTAGATGTATCGGATGGATGAGCAGAGATTCATCTTACTAACAGCAAGTACTATTCTTGCTATTCAAGTAATAAAACCTAGTCTCGTGTCTAGTGATCTGAAGAAATTTCTACTCGACTCTAGAGGCTTGAGTAATCTCATCAAATGAGTATGGTGGTATTGTCCATCAAGCGCGTGTTAGCGTGCAATGTTTATTCTTGCCTACTGTGTAATTATAATCCTTGTACAGTTTTCTGTCTAAAAGTATGAAAGGTTTCGTGTGCATGTGGTATGTCTAATTGAGATAGATTTTCTTGTAGTGATAAAATAGAAACGCCACTAAGGCGACAACGAGAGCTGAACCAATGGTTGCTGCAATCAATGTGTAGTTTCTTGCTGGTTTCTCAATGAAAGCCGACTCACTGGTTTTGGCGTCGAGACTCTTGAGGCTAGTGGCCGAGGCCGACGAGCTATTCAATTTCGAGGCTGCCATTCGCTGGCTTCGAGTATAGGGTTTCTTGCTTGGGTCTGGAGTCACCTTCGACTTTGGTTCGGCCGGAGACTTCTTGGTTGCGGCGGCTGATGCAGATGGTTTCTTAGACTTGCTTGTCACGACTAACTTTTCAACCTCACGCTTGAGCTGGTCACTACGCTCCTCCAATTCTTCGGACTCAGACTCCTCGGTGTTCGAGTCGTCTTCTGTGGATTCCTCGTCCTCGGCTTCCTTCTCCTCTTCATCTGTATCTGGCAAATCAATTTGCTTGTTGCTTCTCATGGGTCCGTTTGCGGACATTGAGTCTATTTCCATCGGTTCTGCAGCTTCCTCGCTGCTAACTCCAATTACTCGACTATCAAATTTGGGCCTCTGCTCAGTTGTTGGCGGCAACACAGGCTCATCCTCATCACTACTGGCTACCCCATGCTCTTGTCTCTTGTCAATGATGTTATTGTTGTCTTGGTTGTTGTTGTTGCTACTAATTATGCCGTTTCGGTTCGAGTCTCCGTTGGTCGCCTGAATGCCACGAACCAATCTGAGGACAATCTTTTTGTAGAGTCCGCGGGTTGAGTCTACGATCGGACCACGCTGAGTCTTGTAATGATCCAATATTCCGGCCAACAGATCGTCGGCAATACTGAAGTTTGTTTCATCTGCTAGACGCTTAATTGACTCAATAGCTTCCTCGATCTCGTTCTTGCTTGGACCCTTTGACTGGACGTATGAGTCAAATTTGGCCAGACGCTCGTTTTGTTGATCAACTCTATCGATCTCCTCGTCGGAAGAAAACTCGCCGCTGTAACCATAAGTGGCAGCCATAGTGTTGGTCAGTTTGCTTTGGTTATTTGTCGTTTTTATAGAGTAATATTCGCCTTTGAGGCTGGAAGTAGATTGAGTCTCCGTCAGTAAGCTTGGATTGCCGAATTAATATTGTCGTCGTGATGGTGGTAGTGGAGCAAGAAGATTAAAATCTCGGGCTCGGGTTAATGATGTTATTGTCTTTTTGTTGCTGATCAAAGTGTCAGGATTTGGTTTGTCAAATTCGGGTGGGTTTCAGTCAATATTTATCCGATTGGATTAATAGAATGTCAGCCTAATTTTTTGTCTCTTCTTAGAGTTTCAGAGAGTGACAGCTTAATGGGATAATTAAAACGATAATATTATGAGTTGTGCCTCTAATCTGCAACTCGTTCAAATTTCCTTGCACGATATCAAATTGAAGGGGGCGACATACACAGTGAGAGATGGGAGAGATACACAAGTGGTGCGAGAGACTCAGAAAATTTGGCTGCCGCTTCGCGTTTTGCTTTCTTTTCAGCGGCGCTTTTGTTCGTGGCAGCAGCGGCCATCGCCGAGCATTAGAGGCTGCGACGTTACAGCGGCCGGCTTCAACAAGGAGACAGGCAGCAACCTTTCGCCTGGGGCGTCCAATGCGAGAGACAGAGGCAAACAGTGTTGCGCTCTCTTGGCCGCACACCGAGATTTCCATTTGGATTAGTCCGCCTCGTGGTAAGTGGGCGTGCCATTTCACAGCTTTGCTACAGTGTTAAATTCTGACCGTCGAGTGATGCCACACACCGCACTCTCCGTGACGCGCCTCCCAGATAAAGCCGGCCCGCGTGGCCAGTGTCCAGGCAGCTTCAACTGAAGCAGCGGCAGCTTCCAACAAGACAACAGAAACTCCCCACCTGTAAACCCGTCGCCGCTCACCTGTCCTGCAACTGGAGTCTCGTAGAATCAATATGATTTTGTGTGTCCAGTTCTCACTTATCGGCCACTAGCGAGTTGCGCAACTCAGGCGCGCTCAGTTTAAATCAAAAGGACGATTTACCTGCTCAAAATGTTTATTGTTCCGACTTTCAATGCGATTTTCTGGTTTAAAGTCGCAACTTGCGAAAATTCGGCAAAAGTGTTGCACATATCAAGGCTCATCTCGCGTCATCACGAATTTTTAGGCCATAACGATTTAGTAGTCAGTTTGTCAATCTTTCCTCCACTTGACGTTGGCAAAAAACTTTTGGTTAGACAGCTTAGACTGCGGCCCAGTTTGCAAGCGAAAACTTATCAAGACCGAGATACCGTGACAACAAGTACTCGAAAGCTTTCTTGGCCGGCTTCGATCATCAAAACTGCACCCAGATCGGAGTTGAATCCGAGAACTCGGGTAGCTGCATTAAAAATATGTTGAGCAATATGGTAATGTCTCGTTGGGGCCGTCAAAACCACACCAAGAGACACGCATCCGGTTCTCATTCTAACCCGAAAGAAACTAACAAGTATCAGTCATTGACGCCAAGTTCTCACCTCTGAATTCATATATTCAATTAATGGCATCGAATTTGTATACAATGAGATAAAGAATAAAATACTGAAGATTTCTTGTGAATGTGAATCTTATTCACCTAGTCCTAAAAGCTTCTAGAAGGATCTGTGGGAAACATGTTGCTGAATTGTGTCATTAATCTTTTGATACCTTGAATGTACTTCCGCTGCGTCTCATCGTTCAGCGCATGAGCTATATTGTTTTGTGAGATTTTTTCTCTTCCTGTTCTGGCGTGAATACCAACCATGGTGACACCCATTGGCCAGGCGGCGTTACCCACTGACATCTCAATGTAATGAGATGTAGCTTCCTTGTAATTCTTAGCAACCATGTCCCTCGCTATCAGCTTTAACAGGCGCAGTATATCAAGCGATATAGTCTTCTTCTTCAATAACTTGAAGAGAGGTTTAAGATTGGCCTTAGTGGAGGTATATCTGGCCGATACGTTCTTGCCCTCTTGAGACGTCTTCACCTCAATGGGTCGCGCGTTGAGCTCCTTGCCCCAAGATTCTAGAATAAACCTAAGGAATTTTGATAAGATCTCACAATCTTTGGCTAGTGTTCTTTCGTCAGTGTAGTTATTTGTTGAGCTGAGATCGCCAATCAACATTTTCATCTCATCAATAGTGGTATTGATCTCGGTGATATTAACGTCGGCCTTTTGTGACGATGTCCCTTGAGAGCTTTCACAGGCGTTGTTGATATCCTGGTTGACTTTATCCATTGCATCTTTGTAATCGTTTCCCAACCCATTAGATAGATCAGGTTCATTCATCTCCAATTGTTTCAATCTCATATATACATCCTCGTCGCTTTCACCAAACAACCTAATGGGTTGTGCTCGTTCCCTTAGCCTGCGGATAACTTCCTTCCTAGGCAACATTTTGATTGATGATCCGAGAGACTAAACTGTATTGCTAAACAGTCATAGACTGTAAGGTATTCATATGAATTGCATCACTGGAAATCAATAGTTACAGAAGGATTTTTAAAACCTAAACCCTATCGGCTAAATCCATATCATCACGTGTAATTGGAAAAGATTGGAAGTGTAAAGTTCGCTCATTTGACTAATTTCTACTGACGAATAGGATAAAAATTCGCTGAAATAAGGTGCAACGCACCAATGGCAATGGTGCGCATCATTTATGCGCCGCTCACGTGTAGCAAAGACTAGAGACCGGCGTTTCTCGTTCTACCTTCTTTCTCGACCAAAACAACAATATTTGGGCCAAATTTGAACGAGTAATGCCGGTCTCTACCGCTCAGGATTCAGTTTCACCCTCGTGGTTTTGTTTTGAAAATGCAACACGTTTCTCATCGCCTGCATGATTTCAAGCCGTCAATTGCATTATCCATTTAGTATATTCCATTATATTATCGAACTCTTGATCTAAATCACAAGTATGGAATCTACGAAGGCTGAGACCATCGAGATTAGCGGTTCCGACCAAACTGCACAATATGACCTGGACAAAAGTGAGAGTCTTCCATCCGGTCAGACCAAGAGATCTCAAGAATACACATCAGAAAATTTCAAGTTGGAGATAACCAATCTGCCAAACAAGGTTGAATATTATCAAGTTAAATTATTACTTGAACAAAAGGCGAAGGTTAATTTTCGTAAGATACGAATGGGTCGTGGCAAGGCGTTTGTTGCATTCCGTTCGGCAGAGGAGAGGGATGCCGCAATCGTCAAAATCAATGATTGTGAATTCAAGGGTCGACCATTGAAAGCTGAAACGGCATCACCACGTTTCGATCCATTTGCCAAGAGACAGAAAACGGATGAGGCCGAATCGAGTGAGAAAAACCTGGAGGAAAAGGGGGAAGCATTCAAGGAACCTCCGACGGAGGCTGACATAAATTCTCAAGTATGTCCGATGTGGGATAAAGATTATGATCATCAGATTCGCTATAAATCAACCTCATTGAGGGCAATCCTTAAGTTAAGCAAACAATTGATCAAACTCTGTCCAACTCTTAGGAGAGATCATCCTAAACTATTTGAATGGACTCAAAAGAATGCTCAAATTTGTTGCCAATTTGATGGAGTCGAGCCTTCACCAGTTTTGAATGGATATCGAAACAAATGTGAATTCAATGTTGGCCCTGATGGGACGATTGGCTTCCGAGTTGGTCGATACAAAGACGGCTCGGAGAGCGTTTACAAAGTGCCAGCCAACTGTCCAATAGTAAGCAAGAAAATGTTTGAGATTATCGGTAAACTACAATGTTATTTGAAGGATCAGACTAAAACTAAGTTGAAAGGCTTTAGTAACGCGACCCACGAGGGTCATGTTAGACAAGTTACGCTGAGAACTAATCGTGACGGAGAGGTTTTGGTCATAATCGATATGCACCCTCAAGATCTTTCCCCCACCGACGAGGAGTTCGAAATCAAGGCCATAGTCACAGAATTGACAAAGGACGATAAAATCATAGGTATATTCTTCAATCTATCAGAGAGGGGCCATTTATCAAATGCCCAGAAAACCCTCAAGCTGGCTTATGGTAAAGATCATATTGTGGAGTACCTAGAGGTTGAACCAGAAAAGCCTCTCAGGTTCCATATTGGCCCCACTTCTTTCTTTCAGATAAATACCAAGGCTGCAGAGCTACTTTACAGGTCGGTAATAAATGTAGCTAAGCTTGGACCCAAGAGTCTAGTCTTAGACGTGGGATGTGGTACGGGCACGATTGGAATTTCTTTAGCTCAGCAAGTTAGTTATGTTATCGGTATTGAGATCGTTGCTCAAGCTGTAGAGGATGCCAAGATGAACGCCAAAGAGAACAATATTACAAATATTACATTCCTGAATGGCAAAGCTGAAGATCTTATTCAAGAGTCTATTAAGATTCTAAATGCCAAATTAACCGAACATGATGGTCAGGGTGAGATTGTTGCGATTGTTGACCCACCACGTCAAGGATTCAACAATTCGTTCATCAAAACAATACGTGCTTCAAACATCAAGAAGATAATTTACATAGCATGTGATCCCAAGTCCAATACAAATTTAGTTACGCTATGTAGGCCTCCCTCTAAAGCGTACCAAGGAAAACCGTTTGTACCCGTGAGAGCCAAAGGCTTCGATCTGTTCCCACACACTAAATTTTGCGAGCTACTCATGGTCTATGAAAGGCTCGACGAGGATAGTTAGCTCAGAGCAGCGGATCTGCCACTATGCGCTAATTCGGCGACCTAGCGCTTTTGAGTATCATTTACCCTTCATATCAAATTGGATAGATTTCGAATATGGATTACCAGAAAAGAGGAGTCCGAGTTGAACTCGATTATATGTTTTTAGTTATCACCCTCATGATAAGTTCAAGTTTAGCTCAATCAGATCGAACAAACAAAAACACTGACAAAATTGATAACCACATAAGATATTTCGCGCCTGTATCTTTCAACGATATTATTTTCAACAACAGAACCTTTGAACCAACCACACAGGACATTCTAGTTCTCCTTCATATCCAGAAGACTGGAGGTACAACATTTGAGCGTCACCTCGTTCAAGATTTAGACATCGGGACGAGGTGTATTTGCAAAGAAAAACGGAAATGTGCCTGCCCGAGACCGAACTCATCCTCCCGACCGAAGACCATTGTGGATAGTACATGGCTGATATCGAGATTTTCTACCGGATGGATATGCAGCCTTCATCCAGATTGGTGGCAGTTGAGCTCCTGTATTAGAAATTTGGGGGGTGTCTTTATGATCTCCATGTTGAGAGACCCGCTCCATAGATTTGTATCCGAATTTAGACACGTCCGTCGGGGTGCAACCTGGAAAGCTTCCAAAAGCCATTGTTCACTTTATGATACCCAAATATGCTACCATGGTCGTGACGACTGGGCTAATGTTAGTCTTGAAGAGTTCATAGACTGCCCTAACAATATGGCAATCAATAGACAAACTAGGATGCTGGCCGACCGTGAATTTGTTGGTTGCGAAAAGTCACCCAATAATGATCAGCTTATGTTGGATAGTGCGATTAGA
Organism: Aculops lycopersici; assembly: GCA_015350385.1. Lineage (NCBI taxonomy): Eukaryota > Metazoa > Arthropoda > Arachnida > Trombidiformes > Eriophyidae > Aculops > Aculops lycopersici. The sequence goes on from WNKI01000002.1 coordinate 2,124,838, forward strand.
AATTTAAATAAGCTGGCTTACTTTGGTCTTTGCGAAAAACAGAGAGTCTCTCAGAGTTTATTCGAGAAGACCCTCAACTTTAAGTTTAACCAAAACTTTGAACAATCTGACGACAACAAAACATCACTCTTCATACGAGACCTACCTCAGGAGACCGTAGAAAAGATCCTTAAGTTAAACCATCTCGACATCAGACTATATGGTTATGCCTCAGACTTAGTCAGGCATAGATGCGAAATGCTCGGCATTGAAGATTGCTGACATTCAACGTTTATATTAAATTAAAGTAAAAGTTTATTGTTCTTTTATGAGTTTGTTATTAGATTTGAATGTGATATTAATTCAAGATATATTACAATATCAGTTGTGTGTTCTTTGATGGTGTCTATGATGTGATTTAATTTTTGTTCATGATGGATTTCCAATGGACTATCCAGGTCTAAATGGTGCCATAAATGTTGATATGATCGATAGAATTGACCGGATGATCAGAGAACTCTCGGAGTTCTTTTCGCCTAAGCCCAAATGCAACGAGCCAATCTATCATCCTGATTGAGATAAACGGTCATATATATGAATATCCATTTCTCTATAGATCTTTGTTTGCTTGTTTATGTACAGTCAATCTAGAGCATGATCTGAGCTCCAGGTCAATCTAGATCATTAAATCACTTCCAGACAGAGCCGTAGGAGCCGCGAGAAAAGTTGGCCCCATGACTTGAGTATGATGATTGATTTGGGTAAGTACTATGATTCTGGTTTGGGGTCATAACTGGTGGCGGTTGTTGCTGTTGCACCTTGTAATACTGTCCTCCGTTTACACTAGCTGCCGCAGCTTGACCATAGCCACTAGCAGCGCCGGCGAAACCACTATAGTCGCCGTGATTCGCGTAGCTTGCCGGATCTAGGGTGCCACCCGGGCCTGAGGTTCCATAGGAAGGCATCTGGTAATACGTGGATTGTGGGTGCATCTTTCGACTGTTCGAGTAAACGCCAGCACCATACTGAGCGGTGCCAGCACTGTTCTTATTGTGAAAATGATGGGATGCTTGATGAGTGCCATAATTACTATTAAATGGGTGAATATTATTGTTAGCCGTTCCACCTCCATATCCGGAACCATATGCATTCACACTATTTTGTGGGCCGGCTCCGCTGAAAGCACCGCCACCTCCCGAACCTCCGCCACCGCCGCCGCCGCCATAATTATTCGGTGGATTGTCGCGAGGTATGGCTTCGCTTATCTGAACAGGTGCTCCTTTTATAACATGCTTATGCTTGAAGATTGACTGTGCCATATCCGATGTTCCGAAGGTAACGAATGCAAAATTTCTAAATGGCTTCGGGATGAAGACGTCAGTTAGAGTTCCATATTCGGAGAAGTGATTCCTAAGATCATCGGTCGTTATATTGTCTGGTAATCGGCCTACAAATATCTTTCTACTTAATTGTGCAGCTTTAGTCTGTTCAGCCTCAGCCTTGGACAATGGGACTCGGACATCGCAATACCTCCCGTCGATAAAATGCCTCATTGATAAAAGCTTGTTCTGTATGCTTGATTTTGCAAATCTTACAAAACCAAATCCTCGCGACTTGCCACTCTTGGGATCTGTTTTAACTTGCACCATTACGACCTCGCCATATTGCTCGAAGTAACTCTTCATCGTATCCTCTGTCGTCGTCCATGGTAGACCGAGAACCACCAAATCAGAGCCGCCGTCACCCATTGGCTTTTCGTTGTCCGTTCTGGCCACCTTTCTACCTCCACTCTCATCGCCATCTTCAATCTTCCTCTTAGAGCCTCGATTACATACACAAATGTAATTCTTAACCGACGACCATCCATCCAGCGGTTCAATAAACTTTCCGTCTGCTAACTTAACACCTCTGAGGGTGTTTGTTTCTGAATGTCTGTATTTGAGACCAGTGGCATCAGGAAAAAGCGATGTCAATGAGGTTAATAATAGGCTATTGTCGTCCTCGAGCTCGAGTTCTATGCTCTCAGCTCCGTCGACTTCAGATTCTAAAACTGTGATAACACCAACTGCCTTATTGGTCGATGCTTTGCCAGAAGCTTGATTGTTGTCATTATTAGAGGTCATCTTACTAACTCGATTATTAGTAGAACTATCGCGACTTACATCGCCATCATCATCTTCATCCTCTTCGGAGCCACCTTGATGTTCATCTTCAATGGGCGTCTGGGTGCCTGATTCTAGACCAGGCATATCTGAGGCATCATATTTGACATGAAATTCAATTCTTTCTGGATCTGGTCTTCTCTGTTGCTCCCTACTGTTTGGTGGATCTTGCTTCACTGTAGACTCTTGAGGTTCTTGCTCAATCTCATCGGCTTCTGGATGATGATCAACATCATTTTGTTCGCTGGAATTATTATTTGTGTCCATCTTTCTTCCTGAATCGAATGACCACTTTCTTTATATGAACTTACAATCCGACTTGTGGTTTTCTTTAAAACGAATAAGTAAATTCTTTACAGTTATCCCACTTATCAAACACGTTGGATCCAAGCCGATTCCACACAACCTCTATGGCTTCAAGATTATGTTGTAGGTTTTTTAATTCGCATTCAATGAATGAGTCCGAAGTTACTTCAGTCTAGATCGGCAAGTTAACAGTTATCTCCTTGACACATGTAATGCTCGTTAATCAACGTCACTCTAACTAGCGAACAAAGATTTTGCAACTGACACAATCGTGTTGAAGCTTGCTATCAATATTGTTACGTTATGATAGGGTTTGAAGAATCTAGGGCTTGTTTCATGCAGAACGAGTTTGTTAATTTGTAAGATCTATCTATTGTTCGATTTGATATCGTCAAGATTCTCAATCGTTATCTTCCAATCGTCTTAACTATTCTTCTTGTTGTTGTTGTTGATTAGGTTATGCGAGTGAGAGGTTGAGATTGCATTTGCAATAAGTGTGAAAATTTCTTCGTCAATTGAACGATTTAGTATATTTTTCTTGTATATCAGTCGAGTAATTTGTTTGTTTATGATGTTAATGATTGAGTTAGAATTCAATATGATGCAACTTCGATGCTCGAAAGTGAGTGGACAATATTTCTGAGCTACAAGATGGTCAGAAGGATCAGAGTTGTGGTTTTTGATACTATATTAGTGACACAAAACAGTGAGTTTAGAATTAGTAGGCTCTAATTGTTGTATCATGAATATCATGAATTTTTTTCTCAATAAGCTTGCAGCTATTTATGATGTTTTTGTTGTTGTTAAAAGAGCAATGGGTTAAATCTTGCAAAGATTGAGAGCTGGCTTATCATTCGTAATGTTGATTTACAAAATAATCCCTGACTATGATCATCATTACAATATATTTATCACTCATCTTGCGTTGATAGTAGTAGTGGTAGCCGTGGTCGTCGTCCCGTTCTCCTTATTTCTCGGCGAGTTTGTATAGTGGGCTAGAGTGTGTGTCTCTCAGCGTTAGCGTATGCACCATCGTTCAGTGGCCGTAGAGATTCGTAGTCGCCATCACCGCTGCTTCTGCAGCTTGTGTCCGTCGGTCGTCTCCATTCTTCTCGCATTGTCAGTCACAAAAACACACTAAAGCGGCCGCCGCTTTTGCAGCGGCAGCCTGTGATGCTCCTGCCGTCCGCTTAACACAACGGCCAGCGAGCGGGCGAATCAATGGACTACAGTGTGTCCATTAAATGCATACCATGACGGTGGCGCCCCTGGCGACGCTTTTGGTACTAAACCAGCAGCAAATGAGAGCTGTGGTGGCGCACGCGGGCCACCGATGCTCGACTGACCGACAGGCCAATCAGACTAACCCACTCAGGCCCGATTTTTTCGCTAGCACCATTGGGGTCTGCCTGACCGCATCTATGGGATCAGCAAGGGCGTGACCGCGCAGCGCCGAATTCCCTAATCTGAGCTGTGTTGAGCGAGCGAGCTGTGGAGCTGAAAAAAACGCGTTTTCCCCCTTTTTTTCCCTTCTTCACGGAATGCATTTTAAGGACAAACTGTAGCCAGACTTATTGGCCGCAGACGGTGGCGCCATTGCTGTCGGCGGCCATTCTGTTGATGATAGCTAGACGTTCTGATTGCAACCTCAACAGTTCAGCTAGGTCCCGTTTTGCCCTAATCATCCTGAAATAAGATTGAACTTTTATGAGGGCCAAACGTTCTGAACGTAACTTCACTAGTTGTCTCTTTGCTAGATACATACGGAAATATGACTGGATTTTGATAGCTGCCGCCTGTCTCGATTTGAGTCCCGCTAACTCGCGTTTCGCAATCATCATCCTGAAGTAAGATTGGATCTTAATGAGAGCTATCCGTTCCCGTCTCAACTTTTCGAGCTGTCGCCTCGCTAGGTACATCCGGCCATATGATTGCAACTTGATAGCAGCCAATTGTCTTGTTCTAAGTCTCGCCAACTCGCGCTTAGCACTCAACATCCTGAAATAAGACTGGATCTTGACCAGCGCCGCATGTTTCAATCGCAACTCTGCAAGCTGTCTTTTCGCTAGATGCATACGGAAATACGACTGAATTTTGATGGCCGCCACTTGTCTAGATTTAAGTAATGATAATTTGCGTTTGGCAATCATCATCCTACAATAGGACTGAATCTTGATGAGTGCAAGACGTTCTAATCTTAACTTCACTAGTTGTCTTTTCGCTAGGTACATCCGGCCATATGATTGCAACTTGATAGCAGCCAATTGTCTTGTTCTAAGTCTCGCCAACTCGCGCTTAGCACTCAACATCCTGAAATAAGACTGGATCTTGACCAGCGCCGAATGTTTCAATCGCAACTCTGCAAGCTGTCTTTTCGCTAGATGCATACGGAAATACGACTGAATTTTGATGGCGGCCACTTGTCTAGCTCTGAGGATTGATAATTGACGTTTGGCAATCATCATCCTACAATAGGATTGAATCTTGATGAGTGCAAGACGTTCTAATCGTAACTTCACTAGTTGTCTTTTCGCTAGGTACATTCGAAAATATGATTGCAACTTAATGGCCGCCAACTTTTCCAATCTTAGTCTTTCCAGCTGTCGTTTGGCCAGTATCATTCTAAAGTAAGATTGGATACGTGTTGCGTATTCACCATCACGGTGAGCTAACATTTTTCTCACGAATAGAGCCGAGTCTCGTCTTTGTGAGGGTTCCACCAGGCGAGCCAGTGGTTTTCTTGGACTCTTGGTGGGTCGCCTCTTTGCAGAGTCTCTATTGACTGCTATGGGACTGAATACTATGTGAGTCTTTTCTGGATTTGCAATAGCTCTCCGAGAGTTTCGCAACTTGGTTGGACTTATGCGAGATATTAAGGTTCTTCGAGCGAATCTTGGAATAGAGCTACCTGGTTTCCGTGCTGGCACCTCGGGCTTGGGTCTGACAGCAGATCCAATTATTACAATCCTTCGAGGCATTCGATTGATATCCTGAAATGTGATTGATTCTCGACAGCTACCAACAGATTTGGGTGTCCATGATAAAGTTACGTGTATGAGTGTCTTGGGTGCTAGTAGGAACTCGGTTGCGTCAATAACAAAGCCTTTATCAGCTTTTGGAAATGAGCGAACATAAACTTGTTGTTGTATCTCCATCTTGTTCCGGATGACAAAATTCTTCACACTTGTTTGATTGATTTCAATCTGACCAAAATCCAGTGTTGGCTGCTGACTAAATGGAACTAAATCGAGTATTGGTATCTCCGTATCCATTTCTTGCCATTTCTTGAGTCTCAGTTTCTCTTGTTGCTGCTGCTTGTATAACTGAGTTTGTTCTTGTTGTGATACTTGTTGCTGGAGTTGAAGTTTAGTGAAAGTTTGCTGCTGCTGTTGCTTGTTCAATATTTTACTGGATGGGGTCTTGGGTATTGGATCACTAATGGGTTTCGAGGCATGACTAATATTATCTTCCATTACCAAGTTTTTCAAAGGTCGCGATGGCAAACCAGACGGACGGTGCGAGATACGCTGCATGGCTCGAGGGCCTTGGTTTTCTAGTTTGATTGGCATCTTGAGGTTTGAGCGACTTGTTCAAAAATTAACCTTCCTCTTCAAATATCGAGTTTGGTTATATTTAGTATTCGTCAGAATATTTATCGAGTTTTTGGTCATTAAAAATGTAAATAGATTGGTATAGGGATGATATTCTTTAAAACTGACACCTAGAAACGGTTGTCGGTGTTGATGTTGTTGTTCCCTCGCATTGGCCGTTTGAGTTAGTGGCGCTCTGACCGCTGCCGTCGCTCATCCTGTTCGGCCAAGTGTTGCGCTAGTGCTCGTGTTTTTGGGCCTGTAGGTAACACGAGGCGCAACCGGTGCTGCAGTCAGGGTCGTTGCTGGCGCAACACATAAAGCCAAGGGAAAGGCGCCAACCAGAGGACTAGAGGCCAGCGTTTCTTGCTCAAACTTGGCCCAAGTTTTGTTGCTTTCTTGTTCAAGGAAAAGGCCAAATCTTTTGTCCAAAAACAAGGAAATTTAATGCAGGATTTTTCATGGACAACTTTTCTTTTACCCGATTTTTTGGACCTATCCAACCACAAGGAGCGAATTGGGGGTGTTCGACGGGAAAACTAATATCTCTCATAGGGTACTGCACCTTTTTTAGAGCACACCAGGTGGCGCTGTTTTGGGCCAAAGTGGCCAATTTTGTTATTTTGGTCGAAAAAGTTGTTAGAAACGCTGGTCTCTACAGAGGACTCAAACGGTCACTCGTGTGCGCGATACCAACAACATCAACAACCGTTTTTGGGTTTCCTTTAATCTTCTCGGCTACATATTGTCTCATCATTATCTTCGTCATCCTCGTTGCCATCACCACTACTAATGAGAACAAATTCATTCCATTTATATAATCATACTTCATTCAACTTCTTTATTGTACTCTCCAATCAAGGACGAGAAAATCGGACGCAAAGTTTCAATTATCAATAGTTTTAATAGACATACCTAAAGAAACCTAATTCAATGAAACTAGGACTGCAAGATTTTGAGGTCGGTCGAGCGCTAGGAAAGGGCAAATTTGGCAATGTATACCTGGCCAGGGAGAAGCAAAGCAAGTTCATTGTTGCATTGAAAGTTTTATCCAAGAAGCAACTAGTGAAGCATAATGTCCAGCATCAACTTAGACGTGAAATTGAGATCCAATCCCATTTACACCATCGAAACATTTTGCAATTGTTCGGCTACTTTTATGATGATACGCGAGTCTATTTGATTCTAGAGTATGCCCCACGTGGCGAGCTTTATAAGAAACTTAGGGATTGTAAGAGATTTGATGAAAAGACTTCATCTGATTATATCAGACAAATTGTTGATGCACTCGAGGTTTGTCATGCGCGCAATGTTATTCACCGTGACATAAAACCGGAAAATATCCTCATTGGATTTCGAGGCGAGTTAAAGATTGCCGACTTTGGTTGGTCAGTTCATGCACCATCATCTAGACGACAGACAATGTGTGGAACATTAGACTATCTGCCACCAGAAATGGTTCAGCGGAAGGTCTATGACAAGAATGTCGATCTCTGGTGCCTTGGAGTGTTGACATATGAATTTTTAGTTGGTCAACCTCCGTTTGAGATGGAAACCCTCGATGGTACTTATGATAGGATTCTAAAAGTTCAATACGAAACGCCCGAACACATGTCTGAGTTGGCCAAAGATTTTATATGCAAACTGTTGCAAAAGAAACCAGAAGCAAGGATGCCACTTGCTGAAGCAAAGAAACATGATTGGATCGCACAATTTCAAAAATAATTACAACCATCTCACCGCTACATACTTCATAAATCTCTTGCCCATCGCGGCTTTCATCACGGAAGTTCAACATAATAGCATCTACCAAATCTATATACTTAAGAGTGACTTTGCGAGAGTCCTGATTAAAAACATGCCATGATCATTTCAGGTTGATCTCATGCTATTGTTTGCTTGCTGCCCCCAACATCTATTGGTTGCGACTCTATTATTTTGTACATCTATAGATGAGTGATATGTTAAATCTCTTGCATATTTTAATAACAATGGACTTTCAATTGCCCTGACCTTTTAATTTATTGGCTTGTATAAAAGGGTTGTGACATATTTTTTCCGAAATCTATGCGTTGCACTAAGCACCATAATTCCATCTTTGATCGATAGAGCATACAGGTGATTCAACATGACATGGTTCGGTTGGGGTAATATGGCTGCATTGGTCTTATCTGGATTGTTTAGTATAACCTGGAGTAAATGTGGCGGTAAAAGTGGGGGAACTGCGGTTGAGTCGATAGATCTTGGAGGTATTCTTGTATAGCTGCCTGGTGGCGATGAGCTTAGTTTGCCGGTATTGTTCAAATCCATCTTGCCGACGTTTTCTATGTCGTGTGTATTTGCTTCTTTAGACAATCTGATGCGATTTGAGTCAATCAATCATCAACAACCACAATCTGTCTATTGAAGCACCTCCAGATCGTCTATCTAGTCACTAGCCTGACTTGATCCCGCTGGTTGCTGTTGTTGCTGGTTTCCCTCGGACAGTAAAGCTGATGGAGTAGCGCCACTGTTGGGCTGCTGATTGGGACTGTTGCCGTCAACTTTGTTAATTTCTTCTATATCTAACTCTAACCTGGTTGGCGAAAACATCTTCGGGGGATCATAATAACAAAATGCGGATAAATATTGTGATGTGTTTTGCTGTTTGGTGTATCGGTGTCGGCGGCGATGGTGGTGATGTTGTTGTGAAAGTACGGGGGCGAATGAGAAACGCGCGGCGAAAGGCAACAAGGGGAAAAGGAGTGGAGCAAGTGCATGAGAAGTAAGTCACACAGTGACGATGCCGCCCCCTCAAGTCTGGCTTGCTCGCTCGGCATAACTGATCTGAAAATCGAGTTCACTTTGTACACGCCCACTCAATTCGCAGGGACACGCCTACATTTTGGCCCGCTTTGTCTGCAACACTGCATCGATTGTGCAGAGAAGGTGCATTGGAATTAGAGTTGTGGGGCGGTCACACTTCGCACATATTTGCACTTACACAAGGCCTGTAGTTTTTTGTGCGTTCGAAGCTGAAATTTGTGCGATTGTGCGAAATGTGCGAAGTGGGCGAAGGGCGAAGTGGGCGAAGTTTAGAATGCATAAATAGATACCTCTAGAGCGCATGCACGAGTTCTTTCCCCCTCTAGCGCGCGGCATGTACGCATAGAGCATGTAAGCAACAGGTAATCAATCCATAATATTATGCGACAATTTTCTCTTCCCCCTTCATTCTGCTTTGCCCCCTCTTTTTCCCCTTCGCACATTCGCCCATCGCACAATGTGCGAAGTGCGAAAGTCCAATCGCACATCAGTTTCGCTGTGCGATCACCGGCAGATGTGCGAAGTGTGACCGCCCCACAACTCTAATTGGAATCAAAGCGGTGCGAGTCGTTGCCGCTGCTGGCCGCGGCCGGACGGCCGCATGTTTCGCCTTCTTGTGAACTAAATGAAAACCTCGTGTGTCCAGTTTTTTCCCAGGACAAGTTTTCTTGTTTACAGTTGAGAGAACTGGAGGGGAGCAACTCGGCAACTTTTGTGATGACCTATTAACGCGAACCACCTTTTGAGTTTACCTGACTGAAGCCATCTCATTTACCCGTTGGCTTCACCTTCATACATTTGTTGACATATGTGCCGTTATTATCTTATATTAGCTCAAATAACAAAAGCAACTATGATGAATTATTGACTGCAACAACATCAGGGAAACTAAGATAATTCGAATAATTGCAACTCTTGATATAACCAAGCATCGCGGAATACATACGAGACTCAGCAAGTCTGACTTTCAATCACTTCGATGATTGCACCGCTGATCAGATATTCAGCCTTCGGTGCCATCGGAGTGGGCAGCTTATTGGCATTGAAAGAGAATGAATGGAACCCAAAGGACATTGGCATTGTAAGATTTGGTCGAGCTTTTGTGACTGCATCCAAGATTGCAGCGGACTATAAATTCTCATTGATTGGATACGATGATTGCTCTGAATCATCGATGAAAGCTTGGTCGGATTGCCACAAGCGATCGGCCGAGCGACTGTTGGATCTATGTTGCAAGAATGGAGGCATTTTTATCAAAGTTGGCCAGCACATTTCCGCCCTGCAATACATGGTGCCAGTCGAATATGTTGATACTCTATCAATCTTACACAACAAGGCACCAAGAACAAAATTTAGTGACATTAAGAAGGTCATAAAAGAGGATTTAAATGCCGACGCCGAAGAGCTATTTGATGAGTTTGACGAGGAGCCTATCGGAGCTGCTTCGTTCGCTCAAGTTCACAAGGCAAAACTCAAGTCAACTGGTCAAGTTGTGGCAGTAAAAGTTCAGCATCCTAAGGTTCAAAAGCACAGTTATGTCGATATGACTACGATGGATGTTATTGTACGTGTAGTTGCAAAATTGTTTCCAAACTTCTCCTTCCTATGGCTAGCTGAGACAACAAAAGAAAACATACCCAAAGAACTAGATTTCAGGCACGAGGGTAGAAATGCCGACACAGCAAGGAAACAATTATCTAACCGCGAATGGCTGATAGTTCCTAAAGTACATTGGGAGCTGAGCTCTTCTCGTATACTATTGATGGATTACGAAACTGGTGGTATGATAACGGATACTGATTATATAGAGAAGCAAGGTATCGACAAGCAACAATTAACTAGACGTTTAGGTGTTCTCTATTGCGACATGATATTTAGACATGGCCATGTACATTGTGATCCACATCCGGGTAATATACTTGTTAAACAAACCGACAAAGGTGCTCAAATTATACTTCTAGATCATGGATTATACACAAAATTAAGCACTGATTTCAGATCAAAGTATAGTAACCTCTGGTTGGCTTTGATGTCGGCGGATATGAAACAAATCAAAATTCATGCCACAGAACTGGGAGTCGGAGATCTCTATGGCATCCTAGCTTGTGTGGTCTCAGGTCGACCTTGGTCAGCGGTGACGCGTGGAATAACGGAAGTTATTGACAAAAAGGCAATGCAATCAGAGGAGTCAGAGATCAAAAGTTATGCCTCAAGATATATGTCTGAAATTAATAGATTGCTATCAAATGTACCTAGAGAACTTTTGCTCATACTTAAAACGAATGATCTACTACGAAGTATTGAGACCCGAATGGGAACAAGAGGACAACAAGTGTCATTCATCATGATGACCCGATATTGTTCCGAAAACGTGCATGCAAATTTGATCAGGAAATGCCAAGACTGGCGATGTAGGTTTCGTATCAACTCAGCTCATAGGTGGATAGATTTCAAATTGAGAGTATATCAATTATTTTTGTGGATGAAATGGTACTTCACGAAACCGCAGCCACTCCATCTAGCGTTACAAGATGCTGCTATATAGAAGATAATACTAATAGATTAAGGAAAAAATAATTTAAATTTACATTACAGCAGACAAAAAAGAACTGATCATCACAAGCAATTTATACAATCATTGTTATTTGAAATATTATTATTAAATGAGTCGCAAAATATTAAAATTTCCTAGAAGCGAACGAGAGTACATATGCACTGATTCCTGATGCTACCTTTGATTAAAGTTGATAAATCATTCTAGCCACTGAATGCTCTTAATAAAGATGTTGTTTGCATTTAGGCTCGACTACCTAAGCCAGCAGGTGAATTTTACATAAAAAGCGCACAGGATGTCAATGTTAGCAAGCTAACACGCCTATCAGCGCCAGCATCGACAGCACCTGTTGTTGCTGAACGCTCGGCCGACAAGCCAGCCAGGTGAGCTAGCTAGTGGGGAAGTCTAGCAACCAAGCATCAGGCTTCAATTCTAATTTTGAACGAGCAGCCCGAGGCGAGATAAGATAGTTTGGTAGCGTTGGTGGTACTTAAGCTAATACTAATGGTAATTTGAAGGGTATTCACGATAATGCAGTCTTGAAAAGTGATCTTTCCTCCCTCTCTCACTCTCTCTCTCTCTCTCTCTCTCTCTCTCTCGAGACTCGCGACGCACACGAGG
>WNKI01000002.1:2146808-2189479 GCA_015350385.1 Aculops lycopersici
CTACTACTACGTACTACTACTCTCTCTCTCTACTACTACTACTCTACTCTACTCTACTCTCTCTCTCTCTCTCTCTCTCTCTCTCTCTCTCTCTCTCTCTCTCTCTCTCTCTCTCTCTCTCTCTCTCTCTCTCTCTCTCTCTCTCTCTCTCTCTCTCTCTCTCTCTCTCTCTCTCTCTCTCTCTCTCTCTCTCTCTCTCTCTCTCTCTCTCTCTCTCTATGCCACCCATTTTCTCACCTCCTAGTTAATTGATCCCTTGCTGCTCACTTATCTCCCGATTGCGTAATTGTTTTTTGTTCTCCTCGTGTGGCGCACCTATAACAATCCTCTTCTAAGTCCCAACTTCTAAAGCAAGTTTGCAGTTTGACTTGCACTCCTGCAAACTTTGTGTTGTTTGACTGTCAGGTAAATGAAGGAAAAGCGCATCAGTTGCAACGACTACCTAGCGCCCATCCAAAGGAAAAGCTTTGGAAGGCTGGTAGTTGTGCAAGGGGCGACATATATCATCCACATGCGTTGTTATCTTGTCAAATTATCATGTACTTTTTGGTTGGAAATGTAGTTTATTATTTGGCTTCTTCTTTTTTTCCTTTAGAGTCTCTAGCTGGCTAATTTAAAAAAGTCGCAGTAGAGTTCATGGTAAAATTTGAGTAGTGTGTGGTAGTAGCAGTTGATGATCATGATCCCACTGTTGAGGCAACAGACTCACAGTAAACTTTTCTTGTTTTGTCTTCGGCTGGATGGCCTGACATTCTAGCCGACGATTCTAACGCCTTGTTAAACACGAGAAGCCGCCGTCGCCGCCGCCGCGAACCAGTCGGCCGTGGTAAGCGGATTTTGTCGCTAGAAGCCCATAGGAGCTACAAAGTTAAGCTAGCTAAACAAATCGGAAGCCGCCGACCGACTAACTGGCAGGCGCCTCTGATCACTACTCATACTGTTGTGTAGTTGATTTTTGAACCGACAAACTCGAACAGATAGTCGAGGAAGACAAAGTTGTTCTCTTCCTCCTCTCCTCTCGTTTCTGTTCATTTGCATTCGATTTCAATCTCAACAGCCGCATCTCTTTGCTCAAAAGTCTAGCGGCTTGTTAGTCTATTTAGAGGAAGAAGACAGTCGAGCATCTTGAAGAGTGAGCTTGGAATTCATCCAGATCAAATAGAAAACTTAAACGAGCGTGACAAAATGATTCGTGTGGAGGATGTGGAGGAGGATGAACAGGAGAAGGAGCGGCAATCAGTGGGAAAACATTTGAGGAGGCCGTCGAATTTAACGGATATTAGCCAGCAGCTACTGCAAGAGTTTAAGAAAAATAATTATCATAATAATAGAAACTCGCTTGTGGAGGGGGAGGAAGTCGACGAGGGCGACGACGACGAGGAGGAGAGCGAGTTTTTGGTCGCTGAGCAGCGCGAGTTTCTCAACAGTTTGGTGGATGGAAGTAACATGTCTAATCAGCAGCAGCAGCAACAACAACAACAACAAATACAACAGCAACAGGTACAAGCACCCCACCAAGTTCAAGCTAAGCAGCACCGACCCTTAATATTTGCGCCGCCACTTCCGGTCCCCTCTTACACAGTGGGTGGCTCAATGCAAACAAACATTCACTCGTCTCAAAGTCCATCGCCTGGGACCCCGATGACAAATCATGAAATCTACGAGCTCATACAGAGGAACAACCACCAAGCGGTTGCGACTAACCAGTTGAACGTCGATAGTCTCAAGCGATCGAAACAGCGTAGATCGTTGTACATTTCAGGCTCCAAATCACAAACAGGAGGTGGCCCTTCGAATAGTCACCAGCAGCAGCTTCGATCTTCTGCTTCCGCTTCTTTTAAGCACCATCAGCGTGGATTAGAGCGCCAAGCTTCGGTCATTGTGGGGACTCCGGGTTTCCGGGAGCGATATGGTGAGTACATTGAATTGAAAATTGAGAGTGCTGTCGATTGATTGTTGATTTCTCGATCTAGTCATCACCTACAAAAGAAGTACACTTTTTTACGACTCTTCAGGTATAATTTGAAGAGCTTAGTGGGAGCCTTTTCCTGTGGGGTATAATATAACTTACTAAATGCGCGCGCTAGTTTCCTATCGAGCTGAGATGTGGCTGCCGCTGGATCTCGCTGGCAGCGATAGCAAAGTTCCGCTCACAAATCGCTAGGTACCTAGCCGCACACACAGGGCGCCGCCTGACTCCAACGCAGCAGCAGCAGTAGCAGCGAGCGGGACCTAGCGACATGTGTGCAATGGACAACCTCGTTTGCGCTTCAGTTTCTGTTCCACAAATTCATCTGCCAAGAGGCCGGCTTAGTTGGTGATCGAGCTAGTGAGGACACTTAGCGCGGGTCGCAATTCGTTTCTCTCCTGCTTTAGCGCAAACTTTTTTCTTTGGCCTAGAGAGTGACGACAAAAAGTTGCCTCTCAGAATCGGTGAGAAACTCGGCCGACGGCTTGCTTGCTTGAGCTCACGTTAATCCCAAAGCTAAAGTATGTAAGTGAACTGGGGATTGCTTACGCATTACAAGTTTATGATGAAGATTCTAAAGTATGATAGCAAGTGCTGCTGCTAATAACAAGGATAATGCTAAACTTGTGCTCGCATTACCTAATTCATTTCATTTCATTTAATTTCAGCTCAGCTCAGCCCACTCATCTCGCCTCTTGCCGAGTCGTCCTCTTTGCATTGGTGTCTGCTGTGCATTACTTCTTGTTGCTTGAATTCTCAATATCTAGCGACAATTTTGCCGACTCTTGTGGAAGCAATACAACTAGTAGTAATATTAGTAGTAGTTGCAACTATCCAACGGGGCATGCAATTTTGCAACAAGCCTCGCGGTGACTCTGCTGTCTCATGGTCTTCAGAGTCTGATAGTGGCGCTGTAGTCATGCTAGATTCTTGGATTGAGATTACGTGAATGCGAACACAATACGACAGGCTCATGTAGCCAAACGTAGTTGCGCCTCCGTCGAGACCTGTGAGTGGTGGTAAATCCAGGGGAGCGGTTAACAAATTTTTGCTCACTTTTCACGCTAAAACCTTTACCTTCTATTTGTTGTCGGCGACGAGGACGGTTTTGATCGCTAGCAACCAAGAGGTAGAGTTCAATTACTACTAAAGAGATGAGTAAGTCTTATGATGACATGGAAAGAGAAAGTTAATAATGACTTTTTTGCAGGTACTGCTCTGAGTTAGCGAGTTAGGTTTTTCCTTTGAAACATAAACAAACAAGCATACATAAATCCATTAGATGAACTCGAGACAAGAGAGTACTAATCATCATTTTAAATTTAATCCTCTCACTTTATTCAATCAAAATGTATAATCCGAACCAACAACAAACACAACAACAACCACAACAATCATTACCGCAAACTCAATATCAATGCTCATATCAAACGTTAGACTCGAATACAAGCAAACTCAATCAACAACAGCAGCAGCAACAATATCAACAGACAATGCAACGTCGCAGTCAACAGGTTGGAGGGCAGCCGCAGTATAGTCAGCAACAGCCACAGCAATACCAAATCCAACAGCAACAAGCAAATTTGATCAATTCAAACGGAAGCTCACACCTGCAGCCAGGTGCACTAATCATGGACCAACAGGGTCAGCAGATGATGCAACAGCATCAGTCGAATCAACGTAACGAAGACGACCAGCAACAGCAGCAGCAGCAACAAACACTGATTGCACCAGTGCCCCCGCCACTTCCCTTGCATCACCATCACCATCCTCATTTCACTGGTTATGATATCAATTGTAAGACTATCGGTTTTTATTAACTTCCACTCTATTCTATCTCTATTATCCCCTCCTTTTGTCTATTGTATTGCTAATCATCGGACACCTAGACTCTCGGTGCTCGTAGATACAAACTAACCTTCTTTCAAATTCAAAACAATACCAACACACCACAACAGCCACCTCGGGAGACCCAACAAATGTTTGTGCCATCTTTCTCACGGCGCTCTCTCTGATCTTCGTCATTTGCACATTTCCACTATCACTATTCTTTTGCATAAAGGTCGTCCAGGAATATGAGCGAGTGGTTATCTTTAGATTGGGTCGTCTGCTGAAAGGCGGCGCCCGTGGACCAGGTATATTTTTCATCATTCCCTGTATAGATACCTACTGTAAGGTTGACTTGAGGACTGTGTCATTTGATGTTCCACCTCAGGAGATATTATCCAAGGATTCCGTAACGGTGGCAGTGGATGCAGTTGTTTACTATCGGATTAGTAATGCCACAATTGCCGTCTCAAACGTTGAGGATTACGGTCGCTCCACTCGTTTGTTGGCCGCAACCACCTTGCGTAATGTACTAGGTACCAAAAATCTATCTGAGATTTTAAGTGAACGCGAGGCAATTAGCCATATAATGCAATCCTCGCTGGACGAGGCAACAGAACCATGGGGCGTCAAGGTAGAAAGGGTTGAGATTAAGGATGTCCGTTTACCTGTTCAACTTCAGCGAGCCATGGCCGCCGAAGCCGAGGCGGCCCGAGAAGCTCGGGCAAAGGTGATTGCGGCCGAGGGAGAACAAAAGGCCAGTAAGGCACTGAGAAACGCGGCCGAAGTTATTGCAGTCTCGCCGCAAGCCATCCAATTGAGATATTTGCAAACATTGAACTCGATTGCAGCGGAAAAGAACTCGACTATTGTGTTCCCGTTGCCCATAGATTTCATCTCGTGTTTCTCGAATAGATACGCGCCCCCACCCGTTCAAATGCAGCCACCTGTTGGCCATCAACAGCAACAACAACAATCCCAATTACAGCAAATAATTACTCAGCAACCAACTACTAGTCAGACATGCAATCCAGTTAATTTGGAAGAAGGTCAGCCAACACAACAGAATCAGACTCAGTCTCAAGTTGCGATGGCCGCACCGCAACAGGTGTCTTCGGCTGACACCAAGAATCCGGCAACTGCATTGTAGTTAGTACAATACAACGAGAAAGATTTCTTTTTTGTACAATGATACTGGAATTTATTTACCCGAATAAATCCGACATTATATTGAAATCGAGTTCGTTCACATTTTTATCTCATTGTTTTAATCAACTCAAGATTTTTCTTAGTAGCGATCGTTGGAACGGCCATTTCTCTCGTCACGTCCATGACCTTTGTTGGAGTGAATGCCCAATGGGTCCGATGGGTTGAAACCTTCATTTTTACGACGATTGATATGAGCGAATGGGTCGATAGCATCGATGATACCGCCCGCAAGTCTACCTGTGCCACGGAGTATGTTGCCCAAGAGGCCACCATTGTCTTCGTGGTGTCTGTGGCCACCCACATGACCCTCGAAAGAAAAGCCACCATTTCCATTAGCGCCACCCTTTCCTCCCTTACCGCCCTCTCCGTCATTGTTCTTCCTTCCGGAATTCTTGCCGTTGTTGTTGTTTCCACTTCCAGAGTTGCTGTCGTAGTCATCTCCGGAGTTGTTGTTTCCGCGTCCCGAGATTCCATCATTTCCATTTCCCTTGCCATCCTTTCCACTGCTGCCACCATCGCTACTGTTGTCACCGTTTCCAGTGCTTCCACTTCCGGAACCGAATGATCCGTCGGTGCCGTAGTAGTTGTAGGTGTAGGCGTAGTTGCCAGAGTTGGTGTTAGTGTTGGTATTTGTGTTGGTGTTCGTATTTGTGTTTGTGCTCTCGCTTGAGCTTGAGCTCTGGTAGTTGTTGCCCGAGTTTGACCAGTCCACATAGGAGGAACTTCCGTCCGAGTTGCTGGCGCTCGATGGGTCAGCAGCAACCACCTGGGTGTCATAATAGCCGCCATTGTCGTTAATCATAGCCGAGCTGTCCTGGCCAAGGACCATGGCTACGGCGAAGCCGGCTACTAGGAGCGAGACGAGCAGCTTTTGCATCTTTGTCTTTCTTCTTTTACTTTTACAAATCTTCTTAAAAACAAACTAACTGACTAACTGTCCTTCTGAAACCACCACCCGGCGACTGACTGAAGAGGTCCAGTTGGTGGTTGTCTCATTTTATACCCAACAATGGTGGCAAAAATCACTTTAGCACTAGGGAAAGAACAATTGAGTTCCGATAGACAGGTAAATGCACTTCAACTACCCGGCGTCTCTTATCTTTACGATCTTCCAAGGGAAGAGGACGCGTTGCCAAAATGCCGTCTGTGTGGCGTGAATTGTTTGCCACTTTAATTTGTTAGCTAGTAACCAACCATGAAAAGGATAATAAAGCCGAACTAAACGATGACATTTTAATTTAATGGGTCTGATGATTTGATGGGCGACGAGGTGACGCGCTAGTGTTAGGTTGTCAACGTCGTATCTGGTCCCCTTTCAATGATGCAAGAGGTGACATTAGTCTGAGTGTTGGCGCGAATGTTGGTGTCAATGCTCGATTATTTGATGATTACATCATCAAATAATCGCTGAAATACATCATAGCTGAGAACTGCATCTTTGTCCCTCGGTGACCATCTGTCAACAGTTTCTTGACATTGAGATAATTGGAACGAGCTTAGCGTGATTCTAGTCTTTGCAAACACCGAACTCGTGTTCGCGCGAATGCATTAGATTTGCCTTCACAGAAACCCGAACCGAATCTAAAGTTCGGATTCCGAACGGCCAATCGCTTGTTCAAAAGTCACTTGCACTTCTTTGTGCGGCCAGCGCCGCCAGATACAAGAATAGCCATTGTCGAAGGTGGCAGTTTCTTGTGTGTTGTGCATCGGCCGCTAGCATATGTTTTCCACCCTGCTGGCCGCCGATCGGCAACTCAAACTACGTCGTAATCATGAACTCCATTGGCCTTTAATCCTAAGTTTACACAGTCGAATTCGACATTCTTTTCCTATTTCAATGTAAATTTATCAATTATATTTCAACTGCACGCATTTTATTGATCTTCACTGGACCTCAGGTCATCATTGATTTGAGCATTTACCCAATGGTAGTAGCAATCTCGCGATGGAGGCAAATCTTGAGCAATAGAGATACAACGAGGCCTAGCTAAACACGAGATAATTTTAGATCCACATTCAAAACAAGAGATAATAAACGACTGTTATGGACAGTTATGAGCCTTTCATGAAGTCACCGTCCTCAACAGTCGATATTGATGACGTCGACGACGATTGGAACGATGACGAGGAAATCGAGTTGGGTTCAGAAGAACACGATCTATTTCTGAAGGATAGTTATATCAAGCCAAGTGGCAATAATGTACTGCCTTTTCGAGCCACAAGTCCAAGTGCAATTGCAGTAGCTAGTCAGCAACAACTACCACAAGCCAGTAGTACGTCCAATCATAGATTGTCCAGAAATCATAGATCTCTCAACCATCAACAATCGGCCGCCTCACTTGATGGTCTATTGGATGATACATCAGGCGGATGTGACTTTACAGAAACGAACGACATTCCACTGAATGGCATGAGTCAAAATCACCAAAAAGATGGCAACTTTACAAAGAACGAGGCCTCATTACGGATGCATGACTCTGGCCGAGGTTCGCCCTCCTCCTCGTCCATTGTTTACCAGGTGCCCAATTTCGATCAATTTGCGGGCAATCTCGCACCTTCAAGTCCATCGAGCACTTTAGTGTCGATGATTATAATCATTGTGATATTATCTGTAACAATTGTTCCAAAAGTCTTCTCGCCGATGTCAAAAAGTGACGATACAAATAGTAATGGCAAATCAGTGATAAATAATTCCTCTGCTCAACAACAAATGGAACAGCATTCAGATTTTAGGTGCAAATGCATTTGTCCTCCACCCCATCGGCTCAACCTGAATGAAAGCCTATCTGATGCTAGTCCTGCAACTAACTCCACGACCAACAACCATAACAAGAACAATAATCATGGCAACTCGACCATCTCAACGGGCAACAAAATAGTCGAGGTAGCTAACAAGGAGGGAGATAAGAGCAATACAATCACGAGCAAGACCAAATTGGAGCATCATAATCATGATAAGGTCACCAATGTGACAACTAAAACTCAGCAAGTCAATCATATGATGCGTAGACTGTATGTAGGTAATACAACACCAACCCAGTGCAATTGTAACAACATTGTTCAACCTCATCTAAAGGACGACAGGATATCATTGAAGGAGTTCTGTGGTCATTGCGAGTGTAGATATCAGAGCAGGAACACGACAACAATTAGGAGAAATGTTATATTCTTCATTGCAGTATTAACAGGATTGACTCTCTATATGCTCATACAATACTTTCTCAAATACTTTAGAATCACTCGAAGAAGTTTACCCAAGCATCTCAAGTGGCTAAGTCATCAGGTAACCGAAGGGTAAGGATATTTTGATGAAATTGACCCATTTTATTGAATTGAAAAATGCATCATTGATAAAAAAAAAAGCTAAGTTAACCGATTGGTTGTCCGAAAGGATTAATCGGGTTTGATCGATGGCGAAACAAGAGAACACAACACAAGAGACAGACTTTGACGATACTCAAGATCCTTCAACATTTTGAACTCCAGTTGCATTCACTCCCCATCCCACCTAGAAATCCATTTTGCATTAAGCTGGGAATAAAAATCCTTCATTTGGTGGCCTTCCGCTACCTGGCAATGCACTTCGACCCTGGGGTCCATGAACTCTTCTCTTCCTTCGCAATGTGTGAGCTGGATGTCTGATTGTATCACTGATCCGCAGAGCTGGCTTCTTTTTCGGATTTGAGGTAGGAGTGTGAACGGCACAGCATTCGATAAAAACGTACATGAGCATCATAAACCCAATAGCAAGTAGGGCACAGGCCCACCAATGAGTGATAGCCCATTGCCTAATAGTTGTGAGGGTCCTTTGGTTGAGTAGGGTATTCTTGAGCCTAGCCAGAGGGCCCTCTGCGTCAACAGGTCGGCAGCGTTGAAAGACGTCACAGTAGCCAAGGAACTCGTTACATGGTGAGCCAGGCCTTAGCTTCAGACCAGACATATGCTTCATCTCAGGTATCTCTGAGGTTCGCCTGCAGGTCGAAGGTTGATCCCGCTGTTGGCAAGCCACTTCGCACATATCTTCCGGTTTGGCGCCTGTCTTTGATGTTAGGAAACACTCTTCCATATTGTACTTCATACAGATACTTCCACCACACTTGCCGTTCATGCAAATCTGAGTTCCATTATTACACTCGGTCATGTTTGGTTTTGGCGCTGACTCTGGGCACATGGATTGCGAAGAGTCACAAGTTTGCTGATGACTACACTCTGTCTCCTGGCGACACAGTTTTTCTCTTCCAGCAAAGCTACACTCATCGCTACAACATGGACCCTCCGAAGGCGAGCATTCTTTCCCTCTAATCCTTTGGCAACTCCTAGAGCCTCCATAGTCTATATCCATCGAGAGCTCACGAGGAACACAACATTGTTCAGTACACTCTTGAGCATTGTATCCGCAATCACACTCCTCTCCCTCCTCGACAATCTTATTTCCACAAAACGGTCCATTATCAACCTCGAAACAATTGTCCTTACTATCGGCAGCTAAAATGGCGTGTAAAACCGATGAGATATTTCTAATTGAGCAACTTGAGAATTTGTTGTTGTTGGCACGCTCGCCACTGGTGGCCGACGAGTACATGATATAGTTTCCTTGAGGTCCACCTGGAGTGCAATCTGTGGGGAAGTCATGGGGTGAGCCGAAATTGTGTCCGATCTCGTGAGCCAAGGTTAACTCGCTTACTTTGGGTGGAACTCGCGAGTTGTAGTTTACAAAGGTGATGATACCCGTGTTTAAACTCCTCTTTGTTTGCACCTGTCGGCCATTAATGTTCTCCGTGTAAGACTTGTACTTCTCACAAATACCCCCGCTAGCGCCGCTGGTTGATGCAACCCAAGCCAAACCCAATGTTCCTCCAGAAAAGTCCCGATAGGTGAAAATGTAAGCCAGGCAGAAGTCGTTGTGATTGAATTGGGAGTTTAGGTTAAGGAAGTTTGATACATCCAAGTTTGGGTGGCAAAAGGGATTTGATGATCGTTTTGATCCCTCGCAAGCTGAAGTGTCGTTAATTCTCAATCTTTGAACGATAAACTTCAAGCCACGAACCCCGCCAAAGTCTGAATTTTCATAGATATGATTTACCGCCTTAATATGCTGTGCTACTAGCGACGCGATGTCTTCGCGAGTATCGAGATCATTGTCATGGTGCCGACGAGTATAATTCCACAGGTAAGTATCTGTTTGAATATACAGGGCACATGCCCTTCTTGGCCTCTGAGGTTGCTCGCTAGGTGGCCTATGGCTAATCCTTGGCTTTGGCGACAAAAGATTCAAGTCAAACAAATCTGTTTGGCGCTTGATACGACTTGCCGGCCTACTACTGCTTCGCTTATTGGGATGATCATGTTGCGCTTCATGGATTCCTGAATCAATCCAATTATCACGTGTCCGACCACCATAGGGTGACCAGCTAAAGTCTTCAATGATTGGACTAGTTTCATTTAGTTGATGACCATCCAGTGAGTACTCATACATTTGGCTCATACGCTCGTAGAATATCTCGCGCTGGGTCTTGGGTCGTTTCGTTTCATTTCCTAATGCTAGATATTGTTTCTCCGAACCTGGAATTGCCGATTCAGATACTCGCTTGAGCCAATCCTTTACCTCCTCCTTTTGCTCGCCACAAGTACTCGAACCTAAACTTGGCAGCTGATCGACGTGGGTGAAAACGGAGGATTGTTGATCATGTTGATGCTCCTCGGCATGAGGATGATTGACGTCAACTCCGGAATAGATTACCGAGTGAAAGTCTAAATCTGATGGCTTGCTTAAATTTTGGAATTTCGCATTATGCTCTCTGAGATCATCCACATACTTGCGAGCTCTTTCGACGTAAAACACCTCATTGTCATCTGTGTGTATTCTACCCTCAAAGACACCCTTTTTTAGTGAACCAAATACCAACGATTTTTCGGGTTGATCGTGTAAGTGGCCTGATAATGAAAACATCTGATGATTAATGTCTTGTTTAATAGATTTGCCCTCGTGATTCTCAATTATGGCTCCATTAGCAAACACCGACTCAACATCCGGCTTGAGCCGCAATTTAAAAACCCTATTATGCGCGTTGAAATCAATCTTGATGGGAAAATTTTTGCTGTTTGATCGCTGTCGCTGTTTCCCATCATTTTGTTGCTCTTCTTGTTCTAGTTGATGTTGTTCAAGATCACGTTTGGCACGTCGGTGAACTTCATGATGATTATAATTAAGAGGTTCAAAATGTTTTATGTGGCGACTCAGTATATTGTTGTATCGCGATAATTGTTGTTCTCCAGTAGTACTGTCCAGTTCATCATTATGAATCTTCTCACTATTACTACTGCTAATTTTGATAGAGCGTGTCTCGCGTTGCTGGTGGTGTTGGCCGCTTGAGGTTATGGAGGCTGAGGCTAGATAGCAGGTGCATAGGAAAATTATCAAAACATAGCAACAACTATCAATAGAATTATAGTCGATTCCTAGTTTCCATCTCTTATTTTTGGATTGGTTGTTGTACTTGCTCTGCGAGCAAATTGGAACTGATCGAGCAAGATTCCAGGGTGCATGAGTAGTGGAGTTCATTTTTGTTTCTAGGATAATTAATGGTGCTAGAGATTATAATATACAATTAGACACCACGAGATAGGTGAGTATAAAAATATTGTTTGGTGAGTGTCAGTTTGTTGTCTCGATAATGTTGTTGCAATGAAGAAACTCGATCATTATCCTGAATTCTCTCTAGATGGCCGCTCTCTAGATTATCAAATGAACTAAAGTAAATATATCTTTGGTAGGGTTTGATTGTTGTTGCAAAGTTGGAGAGTTTTGCAAATCGTTTCTTATGTTTAATGAGCATAACAACTTATTAAAAACCTAGCGATGAGTCGCTTTATGGTGAATAGTGCGACATTGTTGTTGCTATTTTTGACTACTCCCTTGGTGATTTTTTCAAAGTTGCTCTTTGAAATTATGGTATAAATAATTCAACAATAAATTTGATTGGTGGAGCTAGTTTGGTTCTTGGTAAAGTGGCACCAAGATTCTGGAGACTGGCCCCTTTGTAAATAGAATAAAACTTTTCGCTAGTTTCTAGGATTATTATTGCAACTTGAGGACGTTCGATTCGAATATAAGAACGCGTGCAGAGTGGCACTCAATAGTTAGCTGGCTCTTGATATGTAAGAAAGATTAAAATAATTATGTGTAAATATATCGAGGTGTTATTATTATAACTATGTGACTTGAAACCGTAGCCGGTAGAATAGAATAAAATGACCTAATACTGAAATATTCCACTGGACGAGATGGGTTTTGTTTTGTTCTGTTCCCGAGGCTTTGGCTGCTACTGCTGCCACTGCTGCCTTTGCCTTGGCCTTTGCCTTCGCTCGGGCTCAAACAGACTTGTGGGCTCGAGCTGCTGCTGCTGCTGCTGTCGCTACTGTTGTTTTGGTGGCTGCCTTTGCATTTTTCGCCCGAAAAATAGTATTCCGTTCGTCTTGCATTGTGGCGCCGCTGCTGCTGCTGGCGCTGTGGTTTCTCGGGTTTAGACTTTGTGTTGCCATTGGTAAGGCTTCAGTGCCGTGAACTTGCAGCGGCAGACATGGGAAAATGGGAAGCAACAGCAATCGAGCAGAGAGAAACTGTACAAAACTTGACTTCATGTGACCACGAATACGCGACACCGATTGTACCACAGTGTGAGTTTACTTCTCTCTCTCTCTCTGTGAGTCGTGTGTTGTGTTGAGCACCGTGTTTCAGTAGGATTGTGTGTGCGTTGGCGTCTCCACTTCCAATGGCTGTGAGTGTGCGTGCGTGCGTCTATCACCAGTGTAAACTGCAGTCAATCTGCAGTTTCCAGTTGGCAGCCACGAAAGCCAACGAGTCTGCACCGCCGTCGCTCAACACAATGGAATATCCCATTGCGTTACTGTTGTTGTTGTTGTCGGTTGCGCCACCCAAATGACCAAGCAAATTAAGTGCTTAATGGCTGCTGTTGTACAGAGCACAGTGCTCATGTTGCTACCTCTTACTGTGTGTCTATGTCCTGTTATCCCCGTTGAACCACCGATAGCAAGTTCGAGTCTCGACTGCCGGCAGCGAGTGGCCATTGTGACGACATAGCCTTAGTATACAGAGGGATTGTGATAAGGATACAGAGGGAGTGAGCGACAAGCTGGGCGGAAACTCGACAAGTTTAGGGCAAGCCGATGGAAATAACCACTTGCTTAGTGTTGGCGGCTATTGTATTCAGTCGTCAACTGTTCAAAAGTGACCAACACACAAATTTATACTCATACATACACAAGCCAACTTAAGCCTTTGAGGTCTCGCCAACTTTGAACTCTGCGGCGGTCGAGTGGTGGCTTACCATTGCCATTAGTATTGCTTCTATTGCTGTTGCTATTAATTTTCTCACGGCTATCTGTTGTTGCGACGGACAACACGGCAACAATAACCGGAAACATCTTGTGGCTTACTATTGGGTTGCTCTTTTTCTAGCTCTCCGCTGCTCTTGCGTCGGGAAGCTGAAGCTGCAATCCTGCCTGTTTAGTTGTGATGGTTGCAGTAGTAGAGTCAGTGGTATACGACAGTGCAGCCGATTGATCTGCATCCATAAAAACGAGATCCTTGTTAGCATTGAAGCTCATTTGAAACAGATATGCTCCCAATTCATTATGCTTGGTTTATACTGACTATACTCATGACGTTTCTCCTGCTTGAAAGTCAAGATCGGAATCGACACGCTCACTGAAGAGAAAGTATCACTGATCAATCAATCGATCGATCAAAAGGGATGGCACTTGAATACGAAACAACCCTCCAGGCGAGAGTCTTGGGAGTTGCGCTGTGTTTTTTGCAAGACCAAACATACACACAACTCTGCGGTTTGGTTCAAGGCGACAGGTAGCTCCACTCCTCAGGACGTTCAGGTTGTCAAATTCAACTCGAGATCTTGGATACCGAGTCAGTACTCAGTAGTGGCACAATGTTGGCGGCGGCGACGATTGTGGTGGCCCGCCAAGCAATTGAGTTGGTTTCAGCTCATCCTGTTGCCTGACTCAAACGTTATCTTGAACACTAACAATCACTACAAGAGCGACAGCTTGCCGGTCGGTGTCTCTCTGCA
This sequence comes from Aculops lycopersici, assembly GCA_015350385.1. NCBI lineage: Eukaryota > Metazoa > Arthropoda > Arachnida > Trombidiformes > Eriophyidae > Aculops > Aculops lycopersici. The sequence goes on from WNKI01000002.1 coordinate 2,160,921, forward strand.
CCGATCTCTTGTTGAGCTTGAGTAGTGCCGATCCATCCGACGAGCCGCCGCCAACCGCAAATGGCAACCAACTATTAGATAAAACTTTCAACCGCTGTCCCTGCCCCTGTTGGTTGGTAGTCTTGTCAGTCGGTTACTCTTACTGCAACCGTGAAAATGGTACAAGAAAATTGCTAGCCACTATCTCGACGCCACCTCTTCAACGAGATAACAACGGGAGCCTCGACGGCGGGCCGAAAATTGTATCAATCGACGGACGTGTTAGGATCAGCGGCGCGAGTCAAACTGAGAGCAATTTGTAGCTATTTCTTCTGACTAAACCGAGAAGAAAGTTGAAAAGGTAGAGAGGGAGAGCAAAGGTATTTGGTGGCGAAACCGCAACCAAGATAACGGCATTTCTGCTGCTGCCGCCACCGCCGACAATGACAACAACGCGAGGCTCTAGTCATGGAAAGAGTTACATTTTATTTCATAGCCAAACCAAGGAATATATTGAAAAAAGAGAGGAAAGCTGCCATAGGGCTTGAGTAACTCGAGTTGGTTTGAGTAGAGCTTGCTCATAATGCACACCATTGTGCGCTTGAGTGCTGAGCTCCCTTTGTTGGCGAGCTAATGATGATTCGGTCTCGCCAGCAGCAAGAAGTTTTTGTTGCTCGCTCACTCACCCATTTGTTCGCCTCTTGCTTCTTGCCTTTGAGCTCACCTGTTGCTTTTCCCTCGCGTGAGGCTTAAGCACACAAAGGTGAGTGAGTACTCTCACCTGGTAACAGTACAAAAGTGGATATTCTTGTCCCTGCTGCTATTTTCCGCCACACAACCAACCCACCAAGACCAACGAGCAGTGAGCATATTGGCAGCTCATTTAACATTAACAGGCACAGACTAATAATACCAAAGGCAATCACCTGATAATACGAGCGGCTAAACCGAAAGGCTTAAGAGTTGAGATTGACTAAAATCCAATTACCGTTGGTTATGGTTGCCATTGCTACTTTCGCGATTGCTGCTTCTGTTTGGTGGAGGAGACTAACACAAGCAAGCTTATCAACATTCCGTTCAGTTAGCTTGCTTTCTCGATTGAACCTACGGGTAATGTGCTTGCTCTAACTGAATAAATATTTGTGGCCTCCTCGGCACTGGCAACAATTCATTATCAAACTTCGCCTTCATATTACTAATTATAATTGTTGTTTGTTTCATTCATTCGCTTTCGACAGCAACGCAAATGTGTTGTTTCGAGTTTTGCTAACTCATTGTTTGTCATGAGCTCAAGTTGCCCAGAAGATTTGGGTTCATTATTAAAATGAAGTGTCTAAGAACAGGTAGCGCGTCGAGGATGCGCAACTAACGACGTTGGCCAGATGAAAACATATAAATCTATCTGGCTCACCGGCAACAAGCAGCAGGATAGACTGATTCGGTCCACTGGTCTCAAGTCTCTTTGGGGTTGAAGTTCTTGTTTGTCGATTCAATCAAATCTAAATTGAGTTTAGTCTTAGATTAGCCGCCAGTTTGCACCCGATCCATTGAAATGCCATATAAAATGCACTCGACATTTAACATGAGTTAGGAAACGACAGTAGATGTGGGACGTTTCGAAATAGTTAGCAAGGTTTTATGGTTTCAGTTTTGTTGTTTAGCGCCTTTTTGCAGCCGCCGCCACCTATCAGGAAGTTCTGCGGTTGGACGTCGACTGGGTTAAGGAACAAGAGAGAGAGAGAGGGTCAGGGTTCAGCATTACAAACTAAGAGTGTTACCTATTCAGCTAGTTGCTTGCTCTTTGGTGATTATATAATTCAACAGAAACTCCTATAACAACCACGGCAAATAAGTGATAACTAGCACTTGTCCTCTTTCTAGCAACAGCAAAATATCTGCCAAGGCGAGCGACATGAGTGTTTTTTGTCTCGTTTGCGTCTCATTCTATTGACACTTCTTTTAACTTTCGTCTTCCAAGAAGATCAACCATCTATCTAGCCAATGGGATCTCATATTTCACAGAGACACACACGAGTGCACACATACACATGAATGCAACTAAGGCAGCTAACGGTTAACTGTAGTCTAAGCACTAATATTGGCATGTGACCATGACAAGTGCCAATACCATCAGGTAGCTGTGGCAACTCGTCGAGACTGTTGGCGAGTCGCGTTAGTTTGCGTGCTCTTTTGCTTTGCGCACAATACTAATTATCCACCATTGGACTTGGCCACCTTATTTTTTAATTTTAGCAAAAACCACTGAGCTGTCACATGATTTGGATCAGCAGATTTTCAATTATCGCTCAGTGAGAGTGGAAGGGATCAGCGAACTCGTGAGCAAAACTTCCAAAGTGTTTACCTGAGTTTGATTTAGTTTAGTTTTTTCATCTATTTTGTTTGTTTGTCTGTATGCGCATCCGCATCACCAATTAGTTTCAGGTGAGCCACTGAAGAGATTTGGCATCGAAGCTAACGGTGCATTGTTATCTGTAAGTCAATATGTCGGGTGTTGGAATTAATAGAGCGTTTAAAAAAAGAAACAACAACAACGATAGTCACAATGAGATCAAGCCAATTGATACTACCTAGCGATACCTCTAGTTATTAGTGTGATAAACACGTCAACGTCAACGTCAACCACCACCGACGACGACGCACACACCACAACCACTACGACCAGCACGATCACCACCAACCTAGTAGCATTAGTGGTATTGCTAGGTTCTACTGTTGCTATTTGTATAGATCCAGTGGAAAATTATAATATTTTCCATGGGATTTGATTGATCTCAGTAGTTGGCTCCATTGATAAGTCAACATTTTATCTGTCTAGTCAATTGGCTGTCGCAACAAACGAAGAAGACGGAGGAGAAGGCAGCCAAAGGCGTTTCTATTGTTGTTGTTGCTGCTGCTGGTGCTCGAGTGTAACATATTGGCGATGCTCCGATCTGATAATTAGAGAAGCCCACGAATAGAAGAGAGGCCTTTTGTTACAGTAACGTCAGCGCTAAATTGATAGCTAACATTATTATTGGCTCATTAATGCAAGTGAGCATCTTTAATCAATTGAGTCGAGCGGCAGCATCCGATTATCAAGCGATCGTTAGATCGATGCGCTAGATAAAGACCCAGAGGGGTGAGAGTTTCTGTTATCAGTAGTAGTTAGTCTGCGAGAGCTTTAGTGGCACTAGTCGCAAAAGAAACGAGGATGAGTTTAGTGCACCAAGTTTGTTTTTTGATTGAACAGAGTCAGGCGTGATATTTCGCTCACCTGTTGCTCCTCCAAGCGCGTGCTCCTGTTATCTTTAGTATTTATAATCAAGCGCCACTTATAGCGACCTCAACTAGTGCTAACCAAACCACAAGTCACGCGCACAAGAACACGCTTAAAGATATCAACTCAAACCAACGCAAATTGATACATGATTCTAAAGCTGGGGAGGGAAGAAAATTTGGCGACCAAGTTAAAGTGCTCAGCGAGCGAAAATGCAAATGATCAATCGGTATCCGTTAATATACTCTTTCATCATTGTTATTAATTAGAAATTTACCTTATCCTAATATTGCAACAGATAAACAGACTCCCACTCAACTGGGCCCACAACTCCGCGACTCAAGTGGCTAATTATTGAACTTTGCTTGCGCTCACTTGAGGTTGGCAGCGGTAGCAGCAGCAACAGGTAGTTCAAGATCAGAATTCAAGCCTGAAGTTAAAGAGGAAAGCACAAGACCATAGCATACTATTCCGGTTAGCTAGTAGCGAATTGAAACGTCACATCGAAAACAACAAACAGCACAAAATGAATCTCCAAAGGCTCAATGTTTTCCTCCTAGGTATAGCATTCCATTTTATATTCTTCTCCTTTCAAACTTCAGTTTTTATTCAACAAACTGTAGTCAATAGTATAAAGACAAAGCCCGAGTACAAGTTTAAGGGCGATGGATATGTGAGCTTATGCATTACATACTCTGTCTTTGCTCTATCTAATTGGCTGGCGCCATCTATTATCGCAATTACAGGTATCAAGTATGGAATGTTCTTGGGCACCCTAACCTATGCCTTTTATTCTGCCAGCTTCATCTACCCAACAACTGAGCTATTCTATGCTGCCGCCGCAATTATTGGCCTCGGCGCTGGGCCTCTGTGGACGGCTCAAGGGAGTTATCTGGCCAAGAATAGTGATGAGGCAACCTCCAGTCAGAATGCGGGAATTTTTTGGTCCATGTTGCAGTCGAGTATATTATTCGGCAATTTGTTTGTCTATTTTGCCTTTAGTAGTCAAACAACAATCGAGGATGGAACCAGGTATATTGTTTACGGAGTTTTAACAGGTGTCTGCTTACTCGGCGCGATGGTTATTTTGATGCTCCGAGACAATAGCCGAACTCTAATGATCTCAGAGGAGACTCTCACTGCTTTGGGTCAGTTTAAGAGTGCAGTGGAGTTGTCTAAAACTTTTCACATGATTCTCCTGGCATTTGCCTTCCTATTTACTGGCCAACTGTTGTCCTTTTTCACGGGCGTCTATGGAACGGCCATCGGGGCTACGAGCCAATTTGGTCCCGACTCCAAAAAGTACATAGGACTCTCGGGAATCTTCATTGGAATTGGCGAAATACTTGGTGGTTCCATCTTCGGGTTGATGGGCGCAAAGGTTAACTCAAAAGTGGGAAGAGGCACAATATTTGGATTGGGTTATGTGGTTATAATGGTCGCCTCGGCTTTGATCTACATAAATCTACCGCCCGATTCCTCGCTGCCGAGCGACCAAGTGGCCAAGTTGAAGCCAATTGTAGAGCCAAGACTTTGGATTGCATTTTTGGCCAGCACACTGTTGGGCTTTGGAGATGCCTGTTTCAATACACAAATCTACTCGCTATTAATGAGCTCCTACAGCAACAACTCTCTCGGCGCCTTTGCTCTTTTCAAGTTTATGCAGTCGTTAGGTTCAGCCGTGGCCTTTCTCTACTCCACCAAATTGAATCTCCACTATCAATTGTACATTCTAGCCTCAATAGCAACCGTGGCCACCTTTTGCTTTATCTTTGTAGACAAGCAATGTAAATCAAGTCATCGATCAATCGAGAAATCGGATTCGCAGACAACAATCGTGGGCTCCATCGATAATCAAAACGGCGACGTTGAGGGGAAGGGAGGTAAGAAAACGAAGAGAAAGACATCGAAAGTTACACACAACTACCAGACAATTATCCCTACGATCGCAACGTCAACCGGAAGGGGTAATGGTTACGACAATCCAGTTCGCGTGGCCGATGACTTCAATTAGTTGCCATTGCATCCAATTGGATGGCCCATTGTGGCGTCAATTGAAGGTCTAGCAGTCGGAATGATAGACAATTAATGTGCCATAGGAAACAAGTATGAAAGAACAAAATGAAAAGACTGTGATTAGAGGAAACTCTTCTAAACGACTAAAACCAAAATTATAGCTATAATTAAAACAATATTCCCAACTCCAACTAGACCATTGGATGATGGTTCCCCAGTTGACTAGTAGTTGAGACACATGTCAAAAATAAACGACACTCACTGTTTATACGATCTGCTTCTACCATTTTGCTCGAATGTAACAACTTCTCTTTTACTACTTTCGTTTGACGTCCAACCAACTGTCTAAATGACAGAGAGGGGAGAGTGACGATAACTCTCAATTGGAAAAGTCACCAAGTCGTAAACTGGCGCTTGGCCTCCCAGAGTTTGGGGTTACCGAGTTAGCGGCAAGGGATCTCGTAAAACTAGAAGCCGGGGAACGACTTTTACTCAATGTGCCAAGAGGTTTGTTAACGCTATTTGGCGACGGCAGTGGAGCTACATAGGCGACAATAGCACACAGGCTATAAACACCGCAACAGGTGGCTCTAGATTGAGCGACACGGGGCGATGTGACGCGGCGTCGCGACGCGTCAAGTGCGCTATGCGCGCTCATTACGAAACTCAAGTGGCCAGCATGGCGCCTCAATTTCGGCCGCATCAACAGGTGACATGCAACCAGGCCGCCTGTTGATGCAGAGATTTCAATGGGCCCCAAAAGAGTATATAAGCGCGCGAGTTTGTCGAAAGGAATCACAACGGTTCTCCTCCTCTTCTAATAACGAAGAAGAAGAGTTAGATAGGAAAGGAAATAGATAGGAAAAAGTTAGATAATTTGAGAGTTAGAAGAAGAAGTAGTTGTCGAGTGGATAGAAGGGAGTTAGTTTTTAAACCAAATCAAAACCAATAGGATTCTAACAACATGAAGCCATTCCAAGTGATCTTGGCCGTGGCCGCAGTCTTATTGGCTGTGGGCTCTGGTCAAGGGCACATTGTTGCCAGGTCGAACGTTGGCTCGGACTCCGGTATCAATATTGACCTAGGCTTAGGCGGTTTGGGGGATTTTCTTGGCAAGGTTGCCATCAATGGCCGCAGCGAGTTTACTGATAATTTGTTGCGCAGCATTCCAAGGTTGCCAGTAACCATTCAGTTGCCAAAGGAGAAGACACCTGAAATCATGGCTATGATCAAGGAGGCCAACAGCACCAAGTCGGGTCCAACGCGGGTGTTCATCAGTGGGAAGCAAATTGACTTGCCACAACTGACCGAGAAGAACGTGGACAAGAGTGCACCAAAGGTTGGCGAGGCCATGAGCAGCTTTGCCGCCACCCTCAAGTCGGTCACCGACGAGGAGGAGTGCGATTGTGATCCAAGGGACTCGGCAAAGTCGGTCAAGGAGGTCATTGACGCCACCAGCAAGCTTACCCAGGATCTATTGCGATGCCTATTGGACACACTCCAGTCCTCGATTAAGCAACGTGAGGCCACACTCATTCGTACAATGGTTAGGGAATCCATGGGAGCCCTATCCCGTTCGGTGGATGGCATTTACACAATTTGGAAGCAGGACGCCAATGGCAGAAACATGAACTCCGTCCAGGCAGTTGTCGATGGTTTGATGAACGTCTTGAACCGTTTCTCTAGCCGTCTGACCAGCGCCTTGAGGTCCGACAAGAAGACTCGCATTGAGACCGTTTCGTATGTCGTGGATTCGGTGGTTAACTTGGTGGCCAACACCTCGCTTGCCATTGCCGCTGACGTCAACGAGGGTCTTAGCGAGCCTCAACTCGACCAGGTTCTATTGTTATCAAACGATTTGGCCGAGCCATTGACCTCGTCGGTGTTGGCCGAGTTTGTTTCGGGAACAGCTCGTATTCCATACATCAACAAGATGATGCTGCAATTCATCTTGGACACACAGAGGATGTCGCGCGGATGCTCCAACTCGAGGGGAGTTCGTGCCGAGCTCTCGAAGTCGGTCCTCAAGGCTCTGGCCAAGGGATTGACCACCATGAACCTGAAGGTTGCATCGAAGAACCCAGCAAGCGTCGCCTCGCAAGCCCATCGCGACGCAACCACTGGCTTCCTAATGTCGCTCATCGGACAGGTTGAGGATTTGCTCAAGGGAGCCGCTAAGATAGGAAACGTTGGCGACGAGTGCAAGAAGCGTGCCGGCGAGAGTCTATCAAATGTGTCGGCCATTGTTAAGGCTTTGATCGATAATGTCTTCACCGACATCAAGGATCCAAAGCAAAGACAACAAGCAACATTGGCTGCCGACTTGGGTCGCGATTTTGTTTCAGTCATCGAGATCTTGGGCGCCAACTATGCCAAACAGGGAAGCCACATCTCAAACATCACCAGTTTGATCTTCCAACTTCTCGAATCGGTTCGTCGTGTTGCCAAGAACGATCAAGCAATTTCAAGGGACTCGCAAGCTGGAGTTACCTCGACCATCACTCTATTGGTTGATCTTGCTCGTCTATCGATTAGATACGTTCAAGTTTCAGTTGATAAGGTGAGAAAGTCGAATGATAACGAATCGAGATTGAAGATTGCTCGCGAGACGGTGTACAAGATGATCGATTCGTTGGTCAAAACTACACGCGGAATCGCACCAGCAAACAACAAGCCATTGACCGATTTGATCAAGGGAACAGGCGATGCTTTGGCAGAGACCTTGAATGTGTTAGACAAAAACATGTCCAAGAAACCAAGAGCTTCGGGCGACGTCATGTACGAGGTCTTCATGGCTTTGGTTGAAACCAACCGTAAGCTATTGAACTCGGCCTCGTCACCATCGCGCTCGGGATTGCCAACTTCAGTTCCATTTGATATGCTCTACGGAGTAGCCAACTCTATCCGCACCGCAGCCATTTGGGCCAACGCTATGACCCGCTCCTCAGGCATGGACGACAAGTTGCGCGCCAAGTTAGTGCAATTTGTCATTGAGATTATCGATGGAGCGCGGGCAAGTATTAAGGCTAACGAGAAGGGCAACCAGGGACTTGATAGCTCAGTTCAAACCGAACTCGATGACATCAAGCGCGAGCTTGGAAGTATCGCCAAGGATTTGTTGAGTGGTGTTAAGCCAACCGTCAAGACTTCATGGGACTACGAAGACTACCAAGATAACTCCGACAGGGCAACACTAAGTGGTATCTCTAAGATGGTTGAATTGATGCACAGATTGGACGACTTGTTCCTATACATCATAGATCAAAACCTGAAGGCACCAACAAGTATTGTTATGAGAAACTCGGAGATGATTGTAAATGTCATCGGTGTTTTGATGGAGGATGTTGCTAGAACTCCACACGTCAACGAAGACGGATCGGTGGATTTGCCAAGCGGTACTTTGAAGCCAGTCACAGGAACTGACTCGAACAGCACTGGGGTCCAAGGTGTTAGCACCACTCCGATGCCATCGAGCCCAGAGACTAAGCCTCCACAAACTACCACTCAAAAGCCAAGTACCTCTAATCCAGGACCCACACCAGGCCACCCAGGCCATCCAGGACACCCAGGACACACAGGCCATCCAGGACACCCAGGACACCCAGGACACCCAGGACACCCAGGCCATCCAGGCCAACCAGGAAAGCCAGGACAACCTAGCCAACCAGGACAACCAGGTAAGCCAGGTGAGCCAGGCCATCCAGGACATCCAGGGAAGCCAGGACATCCAGGAAAGCCAGGACAACCAGGACAACCAGGACAACCAGGACAACCAGGACAACCAGGAACAACTGACCAACCAGGAAGAGGAGGAAATGAACCCACAAGACATCCAGGCCACCCAGGCCACCCAGGAAAGCCAGGTGAGCCAGGGCAACCAGGAAAGCCAGGACAACCAGGCCAACCAGGAAAGCCAGGTGAGCCAGGCCAACCAGGAAAGCCAGGCCACCCAGGACAACCAGGACAACCAGGACAGACTGGCAGACCAACTACAGTGAAGCCAGGCCAACCAGGAAAGCCAGGTAAGCCAGGGCAACCAGGTAAGCCAGGTGAGCCAGGTAAGCCCGGCCAACCAGGAAAGCCAGGACAACCAGGACAACCAGGTAAACCAGGACAGCCAGGACAGACTGGCAGACCAGGCAGACCAACAACAGTGAAGCCAGGCCAACCAGGAAAGCCAGGTGAGCCAGGTAAGCCAGGCCAACCAGGACATCCTGGACATCCTGGACATCCTGGACATCCTGGACATCCTGGACATCCTGGACATCCAGGCCACCCAGGGCAACCAGGAATAACTGACCAACCGGGAAGAGGAGGAAATGAACCCACAAGACGTCCAGGCTACCCAGGCCACCCAGGAAAGCCAGGTGAGCCAGGCCAACCAGGTAAGCCAGGTCAACCAGGTAAGCCAGGTCAACCAGGTAAGCCAGGACAGCCAGGCCAACCAGGTGAGCCAGGCCAACCAGGAAAGCCAGGTAGACCAGGACATCCAGGACACCCAGGACACCCAGGGAAGCCAGGTGAGCCAGGCAGACCAACTACAGTCAAACCCGGACAACCAGGTCAACCAGGTGAGCCAGGAAAGCCAGGACAACCAGGAAAGCCAGGACAACCAGGAAAGCCAGGACAACCAGGAAAGCCAGGAAAGCCAGGTCAACCAGGTAAGCCAGGACAACCAGGTGAGCCAGGACAACCAGGAAAGCCAGGTAGACCAGGCGGTGAGGGAGGAAACGGCGGGCGTGGAGCCGGATGTGATGCTAAGCCAGCTGACTTGGACAAACTGATCAAGAGGCTCGTTGCTTCATCGGACCTCGACTCCAGAGATGTTGACTCACTAAAGCAGCTCATCAAGAATTTGTTGAATAAGGCCGCCACCAAGGGATGTAAGAAATCTAACAATCCATTGTTGGAGCCAAGCAGCAATCGCATTCTGGCCGATGTCTTGAGGACCTTTGTCGGACAGAAGGCCCAAATTTGCAAGGCATAAATCAAGACTGCAGAAAATGAAACAACGACCACACAATCATGAGGAGAGAGGAAATCCTCAATAATACAAAGATGGAATCTCAGACAGAACTCAAATTCAAGAATGGAACCACCATTATCCTATTGAACCCCCAATCCTTTTATAGACTAATTGTGATCAAGAAAATACACTACTGAAACAAGTCAACTATGTTTGCTCTAACTAATAAAGAAATCTAACAAGCAGCATTCTAAAAAGTACAACATAACACTCGTCACTTGTCCAAAACATTATCTAGATTGATAATCATCGAATATTTGATGCACTTGGTATGGACTCATCATATTAGATTGACTTCATCTTAAAATTTAACTATCAATATATATAAATTTACATCTAAATATATATAAATATAAATAAATATATATATATATATTTAGATGTATATCATCATAATTTTCTGATAACAGACTAGAATATGAATGCACCATGAACAATAGCCTAGATGTTATCTCTTGCGAGCAGGGGCCACGACTCGTTGCTTGTTGAAATTAGATAACATGAGGCCGATATAAGATGTCAGCAGGTCATCCATTTTGTAGCCCTGTATAAGATTTTAGATAGACGTTAGGATATTTTAGGTTAGTAAAACTGGGCAAATACCCGATAGAATACCGGCGAAGAATTAATCAATATTATGAAACTTACAAGAGGAGTCTCGCAAAGTAGTTTGCCGCCCTTGACGAGATTGCCTATGGTCATGTGAAAGTACGTGTTTCCACTACTCCAGTTTGAGATCTTTGTAAATGGATGTGTAACGAATATATTCTTGGTTGCTGGATCTATGAGGCTCACACCATGACGATTAATGGCTACAAGAAGATTCTCAGGCAAGTTTGTGTCTCCGTTTTGCTAGAAATGGTATTTTAGGAGTGCATTAAGATATCAGGTTAATATTTTGTTGTGGTAGATTACAATGACCCCAAATCGGACAAGAAACCTTACCCTAACTTCGAAGAAAGCTGAACCGAATGTTGGCCAGCGATGGACTGTATTCAGAAACTCAGTCTTGGCTCCATCCGAGCTGATTCCATCGTGGTCATTGTAGTAGTCCATTATGGCCTTATTTTGGATGGGTGGATTGATAAATGGATAGATAAAGAATGTATTAGTAAGATGAAGATTGGAGATGTCGTGATATATTGGAGCATTGAATCAAGACAAAAGCTTGATACCTACCCTGCGCCATTCAACAGGTGTCCTCTGTCTAATCAAGTCCGATGGAATGAACTCATTCAATTTGTGATCGGGAATCGACTGGATACCCGAAACAACCCCATTACCCATCCTGGAGCGATATATGAGTGCGGCCAACTTGGTTGCATCCTCAATAGAACATGCGTGGTAGCCTCTCAAAAGTTTTGGCACCTCCTGGTGGAAATGGAAGATCATGTCGGCATTGTGATCCTTGCCAGGTATTGTACTGGTCCACAGTTTTTTCATGAAGAACACCTGATAGGTGAATTGTGATACAAGTCCCTCTCTAACTGGTCGAGCCTTACGAATCCAATCGGTTAGATGGCGGACAAAGTCAAAGAAAAAATCATTCTCGGGCACACTGATTACTTTGTCGGCAATTTTGACAAACAAACTGAAGCCCTCGGCTGATTTCAAGTCTAACCTAAGCGCTATATCCTTGCAAAAGTCCTTGGCTCTAGTGCTTGAGTCGACCTCGAAAGCTTGATCCGTATCGTCGGGAAAGTAAACTTTGTGAAAGATTTGGGTCGTCTTGTGTTGGATTGCTTCGACTTCAACCAAATGCGGCGGATACTTTCGCTGACCAACCTTCATCATTTTATGCAACCTTTGCGAGGAATCCATTGCGATGGGATGCCGCCGGCTCCTCAAAAATAGAGTCAACTCCTTGAGAAGCGTTTGACTTGGCGAGAAGAGACCTGTTGCTAACCACATCAACTCCCAGCCTCGCTCCTCACTAAGACGACTCTTGTTCTCGGTTAATTGCTTCATTATCTGGCAGTAGATTTCATCCCTCAATGCCTCATACTTCAAAGGACCCTCGAAGATTTGATCCGTTAGCTCGTTGCCTGATCTTTTGCTTGGTAGATCGCCCATGTACTTGAGTATATTTGTAAATGCCTGGCAAGCTTCAATACAAAGCTCCTCTTTGTCAATCAATTTTCTAAGCAATGGTTGTCTCAGAGGCTCTCGCGCACATTTCCACAAAATTGTATTGGTCCTTCGTCTTCCGGCGGCAAAACTCAGTGTTCCCTGTAGAGTTAATTTAGATGAATTCTTCAATGTATCCACAAGACCAATCTTTTGCTCTGTTCTTGCCCGGAAGTGATCCTTTGCATAGTTTTCCAAGGTATGCGGCATGTCATGTCCGCTGCCAAGACCATTTCCGTTTCCGTTTGAACTATGCAACGAACTCTGGTAGCTTACATGCAAACTCATACGACCAATCATATCTAGCAGAGCAGGCGATGGGTGGCTCAAGGTTGGCAAAATGTACACATTCTCGGTTGGAAACTCGCCAACTTGGCTAGTTCTAGCTAATTGGCCCGTGCACCAGCTTTCATTTTCAACCATCTCACCTGTTATTCCTTGGTCTAAAATAATTAGGTCGCCCTGTTGCATGTTCAAATAATTGGGAGGTTCGCCCTCGAAATCTTGCAAACAAACCACATACTTTGAGCGTATTCTAAGGCCATGCAGAAAGTAGTTGACCAAATCGCAAATATCCTCTGAATTTGGAGACTTGAATAGAAACTCCTCCATTCTAATGGTAATTAGGACAAACTCTTGTAGGAACGAGTTGTTTGTTTTTTGCCACTTAATCTCCTTGATCTCGGGAAATGAAACCTCGAGCAAAACTTGCTCCTGATCGTCCACCAAGTAGAGGCCGGTCCAATTGATTGCAATTATGATGTCGTTTTTTGGTAATGTCGAGCCACCAATCAGAAGAGCCTCAAAGAATCTTGAAAATAGCAAGGGCCACTTGCATTTGGCATACTCAACTAAATCCTCCTTGACCCGTAGCGGCGGAGTTTTATCGGCATAGAAATAACTATTCTTGTAGGCGTTTCTAACATCAATCGACCACCGTTCTAAACTTCGTTCACTATTGTTTAAATAGTGATCAGGAACGTACATTTTAACCGACTTCATTAGAGCTTCCAAGTCGAGCTGAGCTCCATTTTCAACGTAATACTGATGCGCAATTATCTGTGCCAATCCTTGGTCATTGTCGCACCTGTACTCACCAAACTTGACGCCCCGAATCACCTGTTGATAGATCAGGTTTGTCGCAACTGGGTCCAAAGTTGGGTCGTGCCACGGCGCAAAGATTTCCTTGCGGAAAAACAGCCGCCAGGGTGCCTTCTTCTCCGAAGCTCCCTGCTCCTTGGCATACTGCTCCCCCCGACTAATGGCATCCATCACATGCTCGCCACTACTGCCAAGCGACGAAACTTTATCATAAAGGGCAATGTAAAGCGAGAAGCCAAATTGATCCTTAAGCTCGATTCGGGATGCAAGCTGCTCGCAGAGTTCCTTGGCGGTGGTTGCCGAATCGGCGAAGGCTGGACTAATGTGGCCATTCATAAAGGTGATTGGTAGAACAAGTGGCTTCTTGTGCTTGACTGCGTACAGTTCCAACCAAGCAGGTGGTTGTCCTCTGGGGCCATTGATAAATGTGCGCCTAAGTCGATCCTCGCAATAGTTGGCCCAATCCGATGGAGCCTCACGAATAAAGTTTAGCAAATACTTAACAAACCTATCGCTTGGCGCAAAGCACCCAACACAGAGGGCCATTAGAATCCAACCTGTTGCGCTTGATTTCCGGTTTGGATTGTTCGTAAGCTGCTTGCAAATTTGACTATAAATCTCGTCCCTGAGCTCGTCTCTCAGAATTCCATGGCCAATGATAAAGTGCAACTTTTCCAATGCAGTGGTTGGACGTCCCTCCAGCCAACTGCTGTAGGTGTCGGCAGTTAGCTCGTCCTCCTGCAATCGTTTGCGGACATCCTCGCTAATCTTGTTCTTCTTCTTTAGGGTCAGCGAGACCAACTTGTTGCGAATACTTTTGACCTTGGTGCTCTTGTTCATGTCGTCGCCATTTCCATTTGGACTTCCGCCAAACTGGGAGCCGCGCGAGTCGCCGCCTTGCAACATTTGAGCCTGGGCCTCAAGAAACTCGCGAGATCTAATGAAATTTCTACCCAAAGTTGCGGTCACCTTGCTCATGACAGACGTTAAATCTGCCGGCTCCCTAAACTCTGGCTCCGCTGCGTCGCCCATGAATCGCATTATAGTGATCCACAGGGCGATCGCCGCCATACAATCGCCTTGAGTTTGAAGCGGAAGTAGTGGTTGTTTGATGGGTTTCTTTTGGTGGAAATAGGAGATGTTGCTCTGGAAATAGGTGGTGGCAAACTTTTGAAACTTATAATCGCTGAGATCCTCTTGTTCCTCTTGGGGCAAAGTGGGCACAGTTAAACCTATGGGTAACTCGCCGTTGGCAAGCTGGTGGTTGTTGTAGCTCGAGATGGAGCCGTTTGCGTCGCCGCCGCCGCTTCCGTTGCTAACCGAATGATTATTATTGCCGATTCCGTTGTTGATGTTATTCTTATTTTGATCTAAGTCCCTAAATCTCGACGGGCCATTTCCGCTGCCGGCGGATACAATGTCGCTCATATTATCGGATCGAGGTAGAAAGTCAAACATGGCGTCAACTAACTTTGAGTCATCCAAAACCTCGTCCTGTCTCTGCGCCGCATCCGTTATAACAGCCTTCTTCCGCTCCAATCTCGCCTCCTCAGCTTGCCTCTCCTCCGACTCCTTCCGGTCCAACTCGGCCAATCGCTCTAGGTACTTCTTGCGCGCTATCTCCTGTGCCGACTTTTGGTTCATCTGTTGGGCAAGCAACCTTTCCTCCTGTTCCCTAAGTCGCTCCGCTTCAGCTCGGCTCTTGACTTCCTTCTGCAATTTCATCATGTGCTTTCGCGCAATGAATGCTCTAACAAAACGTTGTATCTTCACGGTGGCCAGTAGCTTTTGCTTACACTCCTTCCGGATCAAATAACCTCGACATTTGGCCTGCAACTCAACAACATTTGCCCTCAACAACCTAAACTGATGTGTCAATTGACGAGATCTAAGTAGAGCCTGGAGTCTTTGGAAGCCAATGATCATTTCAACATAATGTTTGCGTTGAATGAAAGCTCGCCACCTGGACTGAATAATGATGGCCGAGTTGCGCATTTGCTTGTATCGCTTTCTATGGTACCAGCCACGAATTGCGCGTTGTAATGTTAAAATATTGCTAGTTATAACTCGATCCCTTTCCTGTTCCAAGAAGAGATCATGTGCGTCCTTTAGGAAAACTTTACTGTTGCCCAGCTGATAATCGTCCTGGCCCAATTTGGTTTCGCAAATTTTCGACGCCACTCCCTTGAGATCGGTGACCGTATGCGCGGGACCAATGCCTCTAATTAAATACCTGTAACGCTCAACAAATTCCCTATAGGTATGCCTAATTGGATAGCCGGCGCGTCGAATGCGAATTGTCTCCATCATTCCCGAATACCTGAGCTGCTTACAACAAAGTTCCCGATCAAACGACATTGACTTCTTGATTTCATTTGGTTTGATGCATCTAATAAAAAAGGGATGGCATTGGCTAAGTTGGCGCATCAGTGAGTCTAATGATTTTTTAAATTGAGCACTTAGAGTGAGAGTTTTCTTTCGGGTTTCAGCTCCCATATTAATATCCTCTTGAAATAAGCCTCTCAAGTAGGGATTTTTGCTCTCTTGAATTAATTGCAATAGATCAATGTTGAAAGTATCACGATTTTTCTCAAGAAACCCTCGAGTTTCATAGAAGACTTTGCCGGCAAAGTGGCTCAGCCCGAACGAGGTATTGATGTCGGATTTAGGCTTAATATAATTCTGATTGTTACTATGCGTCTTGTGCAACTTGTTGAGTAAGGTTATATCCGTTCCTTGGGGAAATTTACTCTCCTCATCTATGAGAGCCATTATATTCATTGGCTTGACGGCAATCAAGTCCAGTGCTTCCTGGTTATCGATAAACTCAATGTGTTGCCAATTTATATGCTCCGTATTGTATTCCTCTTGTTCTAATTTGAAGATGTGCCTAACAAAAAATTGTTGCAAATTTTCATTGGCATAATTGATGCAAAATTGTTCAAAGCTATTGATGTTGAAGTTTTCAAAGCCAAATATGTCCAAAACTCCAATGGAAGTGCGCTGATCGCCACTTGGTGGCTTGTATATGGCCGAGTTGATTTTTTTCACTATCCAAACAAACATCTTTCCATAGATACCCTTTACAAAGGCGTCCCTGACATCGAGGGACTGTTGCGAGTTCATGGTTGAAACAACCGTGTCGCCATGGGCAAAGATGGTCCTAGTTGTTAGAGCTTCAATTAGATGTGTTTGATCGACTTTGAGAAATTTCGACGCCAAATTGGCGCTCGATTGACTAGTTGCCGTTAGCTCGGTGGCGTCGAGATTATTGATAACCTTTGCGCGGTATCTTATGTTGCCCAAATGCAATAGAGCAGCTAGAATCATTAATAGTTCCCAGATTTCTGCATCGGAAAACATGAGGACCTTCATTGCTGACCGGATGTCGGCGAACTCGGCCGCGTCGTCTCTTCCGTCGCAGGTAATGCAATCGCCTTGCATCAAGTAAAAGTATTTGCTTGCGTCTAATAAGTTGAGTTTGGCCCTCTCGTCTTTGGTCATACCTGCAAGCATGCAGTAGAAGATGTGATAGTTTCTCTCACCTGAAGCCTGACAAACAATACGAGATTTCTCGAGCAAATATTGATCTATTTTGGCGCCCTCAATGAATCCCTGCTTATTGAAGTGAATGTCAATATATTTTCCAAATCGACTAGAGTTATCATTTCTAATTGTCTTTGCATTTCCGAACGCCTCGAGGATTGGATTCGCCTCTAAAATTTGCTGCTCAATCCACGAATGTCGCCCACTAATTGCGGCTAAATATTGCAAAATCAACTTAGTCGACTCGGTTTTACCTGAACCAGACCAACCACTAATCACCACACACTGATCCTGTCCATACCTGAGCATATTAGTGTAGGCATTGTCGCCAATGGCAAATATATGCGGCGGAAGTTCGCCAATTTTCTTATCCTTATAAAGTTTTATCTGTTCCGAGGTGTAAATGGGCAAAATTTGATAGGGATTCACGGCAACTAAAATGGAGCCAGTGTAAGTGTAAATGAGATTATCTTTGTATCTAATAAGTAGATTGCGCAAAATGCCAGCCTCGTGCAAATCGCCCAGCGAGATCATATCCTCAACACCCTCAATGGAAGACGGATGCATACTTCTAATCTTTCTACCTGGAGTCAAGCTCATCTCCTTGCCCTCGTCGGTGTGAACTTTAATTTGCTTTCCATCGCTTGCGGTGACTCGAGCTCCGATAGCAACGTCAAATTGACGCTTGCTATCCTGCTCGAGCCAAATGTAGTCGCCCTTGGTGACGATGACCATTTTGACTAACGGATGTTTTGGACAGATGTGTTTGTCTTAACAATGTAATAGGTAGGTCTTAACAATGTAAGTAAATTTTAACTTGGTGTCAATAACTGATTTTCTTTTTGTCTACTCCACATAAGAAAGCGTATACTTCTATCGATCGCCCTTTCCTTTTGGTCCTTCTTGATACTTCTTGTTGCTTGTTTCTCTTACTCTTATTCTTCTTTCTCTTGAACAACCTTCATGCGCTTCACGTTTGAAAGTCACAAACTTCGGGTGGAATATATTTGTTCAACTAATGGTCGTACAAATAATTAATATATTAACATTATTATGCATGCAAATAGGAGTTAATATCAATGCTAATGATAATAATAATATTAAAAATAATAGTGATATTAATAATTTACTGTCTGAAGGCCCGGAAGGGAAGGCAGGTTAGTTGATGCTAAGAGCAAGACTAAGTGGACACTTCTTGCCACTTGTTGTTGTTCTTTTTTGCTAAATGGTTCGCCTCATCGCTGGACACTGCAACTTTAGTGGCCTTCGTGGAGAGCGACTAAGTAAGTGCGAGAAGAGCTTACAAGTTAAGGGGCTGCGACAAGTAACACTACTTTTAAGACTCCAACTTAAAGTCAAGTCAACAGGTAGCAGTATTGGAGAGCAGGCTACAAAGTAACTCGATAGTGTACATTGATAATGTAATTTCCTAATGGCAGTTTTCTGATGGTAGACTATTTTTTCTTCTCTCGTTTATTACGTAAAAACTCCGTCCACTTGGGCGTCTCTCTCTCTCTCTCTCTCTTTCTCTCTTTTGCAACAGCAGCCACTTATCCCTTCGAAACTCCAACAAGAGAACCTCTTTTTACCCCCGCAAGTGCAACACGACAGGCTTGCTGTTGTCGATGCCACAACCAGTACAAGAGTGAGCCGGACGACGGACACTACTACAACAACTTTGAGCGGAGCCCTCGTAACAGGTAACGAAGCGATGGCGGCATCCGAGTGACGAGTATGCGCTGCTCAAGTTTGAGTGTGTGCACCGAAGTTCTACAACCACCGAGTGGCAGTGTTACCTGGCGAGAAGTGTAGTGGACACAACCATACTCGGCCGCTCTCCCTCGCACACAGAAAGACTGGAGTCCACGCAACAAGCAGCAACGTTGGGCGAATGAGAAAGCCATATACAATTGGCCGCAAGCGTTCGCCAGGTAAGCAATCAGCGGCGCGCCGTCCGCTTATGCAGTTGCAGTGGCGGCAACGGCGGCGACGGCGGCGGCGGCGGCCCAAAGCTCAGTTGGAGTTTTAGTCGCGGCTGCTTATGTAACAGCACGATTGTTGTGTCCAGTGCGGCGCCAGTCAGTTGGCTGCAATCGAGCCAACAAACTGACTGCAATGTGCAACCACTGCGGTCGTATGATCCGAGGCAAACCGTCGAACCGGCCAAGCAACGGAGATGGACACACAGACATACGCACAGATACACAGATAAAAGGGACACCGTGATGCACACCTGTCAGATCTTGCGCAACTCTCTTTATCCCGTAGCTCTCTTGAGAAATACTTAACTGGTTCATTACCTTCGCTTATTCGTGATGCTATTAGTAGTGCCGTTACTCGCCGGTATTGTAAATTTATAGACGGATTAGGGAAGGAGCATACAAATCTCTCTCGCTGCTGATCGCACAACACGATCAGCAACAAGCAGCTAGGCGATGATTGGGTAGTTGTTGCTGCGGTTAGATCACCTTGCGCTCGCTTCAAATGGACAAACAATCTTGCAATTGATGCTGCCGCCATTCCTTCTAACCAATGTAACAGGTGCACAAATTGGCGAGCGGCAAATTTCATTCCATCGTTCAGCTAACCACGAATCGACTCATTGGTGCGCCACTGCTAATGCATTGTGTATCTGGATTGAGCCATAACATCCTCTTTCCGTCATGTTGCCCGCAAGTGATCCTTGTCTTCGTGATGTATGCCCAAATGCTCGTGAGCCCGTCGCTCAACATGTAGTCTCCCTCGAAAGGTGAGCGGGCCATGGTTTGCTTGCATGCTGCTCGCCTTTGTGACTCGCCAACAAAAAGCGAGCAACACCATAAGCTGACCCAGTGTCTGCTTAATCATGTCCATATCGCTCTTTCTCTTTCTCATTCATTCTCATTCTCAGGCGACAAATACGAGCACTTAGAGAGGTATCTTATCTGAACTTAGAATCCTCATTTGAGAGGCCGAGTTTATATTGTAGCCGAGACTTCTCGTGGCGGGGGTGGCAGCGGGTGTAGGGACCATCTTACACGTCTCACCCGAAAATGAGCGCGTGCTTTTGTCTGTCTAGATTTACCTGAGATTATTAAACTCGCATCTCGGCGACAAGATGAGCCGACCACCTAAGTAATTGTGACGCAACAACCTGTTATTGTTGCTGCTGAAAGATTGCGTGCCAACTGATTCAATATACAACTCATTTGTTGTTGTTGTTGTTGTTATATTTAATTTGTAGCCATAATCGTCGTGTTGGTGTCGCTCAAACTTTTTTGAACGCTCTGGGTAAACCAAAGAGACGACTTTCCTCGCCACCAACTAACTGAGCCGTGATATCGCGCCAGATTGGCAAAAATAAGCAGCTACAGATGCAGCAAGCGCACTGGTCAAATGCGACGGAAACAAACAATGCCAGGTAAACTGGCCGACTCTAAACTGGCGAGTGTCGCCTTTCCACTTCCGCTTCTTTGCGTCACAGCAACAACCACAGCAGCGATGATTCCATTTTTGTTTTGTGTGGTTGCTCTCGCTGGAGGCTAGTGGTCTATTGGGAGGAACTGCAACGACGGAAAGAGGAGCACGACGTTGGGGCTGCTTCGCTTTGGCCAACTGGCTTTGGCCGCGAGTTCCGGTGAGGTAAGCGAGGCAAACACACACAATGGCCACACTAACACTTGACAATGATTTCGCTCTTCTCACTCGATTTACGTATGTACTGCTACCGGGCTCGCTGTTGCCGCATTGAATCGTTGCTTCAAAAAGTTGGCGATTCAACTCTGAGACTGCGACCACGATCACATAACAGCAACAGCCATTGCCACTGCCACTGCCACTGCCACTGCCACTGCCACTGCCACTGCCACCGCCACCGCCACTGCTGCGCCAGGTAGCCTAGGTTTGCAGGTAAATACTGTAGTTGGCCACGATAGTCTCACAGCGGCGCGCGCGCAAACACTCACACAAATTCGAATGAATTTGTGACATGTCGCATTGTCGTTTGCCATCACCTGCAACTATCATTGTTAACCTGGCGACCATCCGTCTGTCGCTCTGCACAGCGGCGGTTGCTAACTTGGCGGATGATTAACCCGGCGACCGTCGTTGCAATCGTGTGCCTTGTGGGTATGTTGTTCACGTTTTCCAGTTGGTTGTCGCATCATGAGAGTCGCATTGTCACTTATTGTCACAGTTCCAGTTGGTCTATCTCTCTATCACATCCACTTGCTGCCACAACCACCGCCACCACAACCACTACTACTACTACTACTACTACTACTACTACTACTACTACTACATCTATTGTAGGCATCTCTCATTGCGGTCCAAACATTTTGCAGCAACCGGAGCAACCGTCGCGCCAGTGGCCACATGTTGCCATGGTCATCGCTGTCCCCCGAAATACTTACCTGCTGCGCGACACTGCGTCAGCGGCTAAAACTCGACCTACCGTCGCTCACTTGAACTCTGAGCGAGCTTCCGATAATTAAACGACAGAAGCCCAACCAATCAGTTGCTCAGGTAGCCCAACGAGGCGATCCAATCAAACTTCAAAAGGAATTTGAATGACTCAATGGGTTCAAATTGCTTAGATCGAATGATTAGCGTTGCCTCTTGGGAAACCGATCGTCCCTTGACCAAAGCTAGTCGAAGAGTCGCGGCATGCGAGTAAGCAAGCAACAAAACAAGCTAATTTGTTTACACCACTATCCAAAGCGCGATCCGCTAAGGTGAAGAGGATCGAGCAGGTAAATCGCTCGTAGCTCAGGACTTTGGCGGCGTTAGAAGTGTAACTGCAAATTCCTCGAGGCTCTCGAATGGCGTCATAAGTTGCGAGGCGGCGGCGAGCGTCCACCTGGCCGCCCGCTCCATCGTCAAGCTAACAGGGCTACTGGCCGTTGATGTTATTCAAGTAATAGTTGTCTCGCTCTCCTTCTCCCTCACTTTAGTTAGTTTGATGTCGATCCTAATGCTAATGCTGTTGCTCTTGATGCTGTTGTCGCTCTTGTTGTTGCTGTTGTGTTGTTGGCTTTGGCTTTAGTCCAACGCTCCGGCTACGACGAGGGGATATATTCTACAGGCAGTCGCCAATCTTCGCAAGTGGCTTGCCACAAAGACCGAGAGTGAATCTTTATTCGATTTTTTGACCGGCTTCCGCTTGTTGCATTCCGACTCGTTGGTTAGCCGGGTGCCAGCTACCGACTAGTGGCGGTGACGACGGCAACCTTTAGCCGGCACTCGACTAGCCAACCGCCGAGCGAGAGCTTCTTAGCTTCGCTCCAACTACCTGTGGACTCTCTCTGCCTCTTTCTCGACAGGAATGAGTATGGATATGAGGCAACGTATTTAGCGAGCTGACTGTCAGTCGGTTGGTTGGCTGCTCAATTGGCTTTGAGAAGAGTTAGCGCTCTCGACGCAAATTCAGCAGCCGCAAAGCCGACAACTAGATGGATGGATGGATGGATGGTCGGCTTGCTTCTGGAAATGTTGGTCGATTGAAATCTTGCCGACTGCCAGGCTTAAACCTGAAGCTAGAAAATATAGACAAAGTCGTATACTACCACTACCACTACTACTACTACTACTACTACTATGTCGCTGCAAGTCTCTCTGTTTCTCTCTCTCACTCTTTCAATCGATTGGAGTCTTTCATCAGACTCATTTTCTCGATTGCCACTCGCAAGGCATCCGACGTTCGGATGAAATGATGCAATCGCGCTCGCTCAATCATTTGCTTTCCAATCGTCTACTTGCCTTTGCCGCAACCAAATCCATGGCCAGACGAATCACAGTTTCCAACCAACAGTCTCGAAAGTTTGGGCTATCATATTGGTAATGATGATAATGATCGGAAGCGAGTTTGTTAGGAGAGTGTAGCCGTGTGTTGCAATCTGAGAGGCTAGTGGGGTTTTGAAGTTTCCGGAATGAAGAAGCTCATTGATACATCCTACAAGTTGAAGCGACGCTACTGCCGTCTTGAGGGGGAATTTTCAGCTAAACCACCTGTTGATTGTACCCTAAACTCACCTTCCAGCTCGCATTGTGGGAATATTATCATTTGAAGCGCGGTAAGTTGTAAGTCTCAACTTTGTGGAGATATTTGGCTAAAAAACGTCATAACTATCGGCCTTTTGTATAGGTGGCGATTGGGTAAACCACAAAAGTCTAGCGTTTTCTAATGCTGACTTATCGAGGCGCATGATGAATGCTGGGGGCTCCAGTTTGAGGCGAATGTCGAAAGTGGTCTCAAAACTAAACATTTCAGCTGATGTCCCGTCATTTCATGGATCAGTGGTTGAAATTTGGTGGTGAAATCTCTACAGGTCACGAAATAGTACTCATAACTTGAAATAGACCCCAAACATCCTTTGGCAAAAATAATATACAAACCTTTTGTTGTCCCAAAATTTCCAAAGGCACCCCACTGCGCCTGCTCGAACCGAAACTGACTATCCCTTGGAACCCTCACCCAGACCCCAACTTTTCCGCTTAGTTGGAGTCTCAACTTTCGGCTTCCAGACCAATGAAAGCATCCAGGACGACATGTGATGCAAGTTTCTTGGCTGAATCTTTGGGTCTGCTCTTGGCGTTAATTTGGGCGAAAAAAAGTTTTTAAAAACATCTATATCTCAAGAAATATAAACGATAGCATAATACTGACGCAACCGGAAGCTCAGAATCCGACTTCTGAGACGTTTGCAGTGTTTATTTTCACTGTATCTTGCATAACTTTTGCAATACAAGTGTCATTCAAAAACGGTTTTTTTCATTATGATCAGAGCAATTTGTCAGATCAAATCCAATCGTATTGCACGCTGTTTTCATCCTTGAAGAAGCTCCATTTCCATTCAGCTCGCCAAATAGTCGAGGGGTCCGAGCTCTTGATAGCATTGCAATAACAACTGCTCTTTGCAGATTCTACCCAGCTGGGAACGGGAGTTGGAAATAGACAGGAATCTGGATCTGGAGAGTCCGGATTCTCTCTTAACTTCGAGCAGCCTTAAAGCTCTTTCGAGAGTGCAACTTTTGAACTAGTCGAGATATCAGGATACCGTTTCCTGTCTTTTGTTCGTCATACATGTATTATCGCGCGTCTGGTGCGAATAATATAAAGTTTCGATGCGATTTCAAATCAGAATCATGCATGTTATCGGCTCAGTTGACCCCACGAAGCTCTTGGTTTCCGGGACAGCAAAGAGGCTACAAAACAAAGCTCGCGTTACAATTGCAAGCTAGTCTCAAAACGAAGCAAAAGTGGGATGAAATTAAAGTTTTACTGCTGCCCAACAGCAAGAAGGACAAAAGTAACAACTAGTCGATGGCTTTGTTTCTTTGGGGCCCGCCGCAAATTGGCGTCGTTGTTGATTGGTCATCCCTGGGCGGCACACAGGCCGGCCGAGGGAGACGATGAGACTGTGTGCAACAAGTGGTTGGGCATGTACCACCGACACATTGAGCGAGTTGCTCTTTAATCAAAGTTGTAACTTGATCGCAAATGGGGGTAATCGCCGGCACTGAAAGTAAAATTAACCACAGCAGCAGCAACAACAACAACAGCAACAACAGCTACAACCACGACTAGATGGCATTAGATTTAAATGAACAACAACGATAACAACAAAAAGCGTCTAGCAATTTCACTTTGCAATCATTGTACGACTTAAGCTCGAGAATACAACTAGATAGGAGTCGCCATTTGCGGCCATCGTGTTAGCTATTGCGATGGCGGCGCCACTTGCAATCCACTAGTCAGTATGTCAAGTTTATTCGGTCACCAGTCGCTAGTCTCCTCAGTCACTGATTGCTAGTGCTGACGGGCGCAAAATTTGGCATTCATTTTTAGTGTATTGTATACTACTAATCTAATGATGCTTCCTGGATCAACAACAAATTGCTAGCAAATTTACATCTCACAAGTACAAGTTTTATATGTAATAACGCGACTCAAAGTTCAAACAATTGAAACCAGGACTTCAATCGTTCTGAACAGAACGATCTCTAAATTTGTCCAGAGAATAACTATAAGCCCATTTTTATTCCGAGACCAGGTAGGACAATTCTGCCCCCAAACTTATAATGCGCGCACCTGTCAACCTGCAAAACGGAAAGGCTGATCAGTTAGCCGCCAACGACGAGCTATCTATTGTAGTGTTGGCACTTTCACGCAAATTGTTCAGATACAACAGAAAGAATGGCCGACGTGGATTAATACTATCCATTATCATGATTGATGTTGAAACTAAGAAGATTCTCGAGCTCAAGTGCTGGAGCGAGCTCAAGTGTTTCACAGTATATCGTCGCGTTCGAGAGGGTGAATATTATAAATTGAGTAACATTAAGGAGGGTGATTTCAATCAGGAGAAAGTGAATCGTAATTACAGTAATTGTCATCATGAAATCTCGCACAACAGGTGGTGGCTGGAGCCATGGACTTCCGAGGGCAAAACTTTATACATCCCTTGCGAGACTTTGCTCGATCATCGGGTCAATGAATTGTTGGCCTCAATGAGAACCGTTGATCTGGTTGCCGTCTACATGGGCCACTCAAAGGGACCACCATGTGGTCATATCCAGGGCTACTTTGTAAACCTATTGGACTTGGCTAGAACTCCTCTGAGGCTATTGATTTGGCACAAACCGAGATTGGATCGAGGTAAAAACTTTGCATTGAACGAGTGCAAGCGAGGCGATGCTATCTACATTCCCATGGCCAGGTTCAGTCCAAAAGGCGACTCAACTTTAACTACACTCTTCACTGTGGTTAGAAACCCCGAATTTATCTCACCTGTAGTCAGGGCTGGACTAGCAAAACCATGATGATACTATACAATATTTGCCTACGAAGAGAGAACGGAATTAATACTCTGCAGTTTCTTTCCCACCAAAATGGAAATATATTCATCAACAACAAGAAACTTATACATTGTACTTAAATTAAAATCGATAATAAACTTGAATCATGTCCTTGGGCTAGTCAATTTTAAAACAATGTTCGAAATTGATCAGCAGGTAAGACTCGCAGCGCCGGTTAATTTCCTAGTTAGTCGCTGCACCCGATTATTGGGTTGTGATAACCTCGTCGATATCGGCGGTGGTCGTCGCTGCGATGCACCTTGCAAAATACATTTTCCCGCTGTGTGACTCATCTTTTTCTACCTTCATCCTCTCTCTCTCAAAGGGCAAGCGCAAAGCTCTTTACCATCGTGCCATCCATCTGCTCTTTGGCCTAGGATGCTAAAATGTAGCCCTCGAATCGAAGGAGTCAACGTTGATTCAGAATTGTGACAGCCGAAGGGGATAGAGAGAAAGAGAGATTATTCGAGAATTAGAAACTCAGGGACATCGTCTCAAAGTGTGAGTCCACTAGCTCAACTCTGCCGCTTCCATGCGGATTAGCCCCAAGTGGCCCACTTCCCTCGTGCCACTGGCCCGTCGCTCACCCATAACAAGAGCCGAGGCGGACGGTAGTTGATACATTGTAACTTGATGGAAATCACAATGTTGTTTGTGCAAACATTCGAGTCAGCTTTCAACACTGACAATCGAGCCGGCGACTCAACGAGAGCCAAAGAGACAAGTGAGAGTGAGCAAGCGTATGAGCAATCGAAACGTATCATTGGCGTCGACGGTGTCGAGTCACTTCAGTTTAGATTAGTTTAGCAAAAATCTCTGATGTCCTATAGAGAGTAGAGATCAAGTCACACTTGTGTCATCAATTTATTTCTCTACGATAGCAGCAGAGGGAGAGGTAGTAGTTGTTGTCGAATAGTTGATCTCGGCGCAGAAATATCTCTGGAATAATACAATCAACCAAATTACGCGGAGCATAGAGTTTCTATCTTGATATCAAGCTGACGCAATCATTTTCTCATATCAACCCACTGCTCTACAGGTTCAATGATAGCAAATCATTTTGCAGGAAATAAAGTGAAATTCTGAATACTATACCATCAAATTCGTCTAATTATATACGTGTCTCAATTAACGGATAAAGGTAAAATCAAGATAACAACATGTCCTACTCAACTGAACTCTCAAGCAACTCAAGCTCTCCATCGTTCAGGTTGGTCAGAGGGCTGACTTACGAGATGTACCTGAAGAAAGGTGTCTGTTTGATCTCCTGCAAAGTGGTCGATGTTGCGGATGGGGATACCTACGAAGTCAAGTCCTTTGATCCGAGAAAGGCCTTTGCTGTTCAGCCAATATTCAAACCAGGTGCCTATTACAGATTGTTCAATGCCAACCTAAAAGAGCATTTGATAAACTCAAACTATTGCAATTGTGATTTTGCCACCTCTGGTAGTGGCTGGTGGTTGCAACCATTGGGTTCTCATGAACGACCATCACGTGGAAGAGCCATTTATTGCGAGGTTATGTTTAGTAATCGAGTTAATAATATCCTCGACAATGGTGGCGTTTTGGACATGATTGGATTCTATAAATCCTATTACGAACCCGAAACTTACAAGAAAGGAAATATTCAAGGTTACTTTGTCGAGATGAGAGATGCACGCGGCGAAGACTTTGAGGTTCTCGTTTGGTTTAATCCAAAGTATGACACTCAATCCAACTTTGATGTATTCCATTGCAGGCAAGGCGATGTTTTGTACATTCCAATGGCGAGGCGCTCTAACCCAAATGATTGTGGCTCTCCCTTGACTACTCTCCACCACTTGGTCAGAAAGCCGGAGTTTGTTTCACTTGAGAGTATGCAGAAATTGAGAGGTTATAATTGAGAAAGTTCGTCGCCATTAAGCTTCCCATTTGAATTACCAAACCAAATAATACTTCCTTATAATTACTCTCACCTCGGAACAACAATAAGAGAGATTAGATGAACTCTAGGAGAGGAGAGAGAGAGTGCGATTGAGACCAGAGGCCTCCAGATGCACGCTAACATACAGCCAAACATGATAATGTCTTAATGAATTAATGAATTAATAAATAATGTCAGTATGAACTGAACCAAAACCAGTTAGTAATGATGGTCTATATTGAATGACTAAAATTGGCTCACCTGAGCCATAGATATAAAATATCGCTGTGTACGAGACAGCGACATCCCCTTGAGACTTACTAATTATGCAACAAATTAGATATCGACTCAACATAACAATTTTCATTTCAGTCAGGTTACATCAGAGTTCTATCTTCGTTTAATTGTTGGTATTCTTTGTGCCGTAATAGATATCGATACAATAATGATCTTAACACTCTCACGCTAAACTAGCTTTCCTGTATAATATGTCTTGCCTGGATGGGGGACAAGGTTAATAAAATCTCTCGAGCTAGTCCTACCAGGTATCTTTCATCACATAAGTGCAATAACAAGAATTCGATTCTAAATATACCCATGACAAGATACTCTTGCTGCCGTTGTTTGGTTATTGAAACGGCTCTGATTGTTTTGTTAATGTTGTTGTTGTTGTTATTCTTGTTCTTTCAGCGTCTCTCTCCTCTCTCTCTCTCTCTCTCTCTCTCTCTCTCTCTCTCTCTCTCTCTCTC
>WNKI01000002.1:2189499-2205442 GCA_015350385.1 Aculops lycopersici
CTCTCTCTCTCTAAGATATATATATATATATTAGATATATATATACATATAGATATCTTATTAATCATATCATTATTGTAAGCTACTAAACTTAATCACAATTGAAGATTCCTCAATGCGATAAGATTCTGCTAAATTTAACGAGTGGTGAGCATATGTGATATACGATTAAATGGTCTTGTTGTTATGTTGAGTTTTAAAAAACAGATAATGTACAGCCTCAATCAGAAGTGCCATCGATTCTTGCATATACAAGCAGCAACAATGGCCTATTCAATCCTCGTAATCCTTAGCCTCGAACCCGAGTGCAATAAGGAGGAATCCCATTGGGCTGTTAGTATAAACTGAGGCGCCTAGTTGCTCCATCTTGTTGTTGATCTTGTTCTTGATTCCGCGGCTTCTCATGGACGCGTGAAGGATCCAGAAAATAATGGGAATCAAGACAACTAGCAAGAACGAGATTATGGGTCTAAATGTCGAGTACACGACCATTAAAGCCAAACCCCAGGCGGCATATATAGCTACTGGGTATTGTCTCTTGATGGTCTTCAATTGGGGTATCTTGTCCAATGTGAATAGAGCAACTGCAGCTGTGGTTCCTATGCCAAATGCGCCGCCAAACATCTTGTTAAAAGAGAACAGTCTGTTCGTTTCCGATTATTTTTGTCATAAGAGAGGCATTTAGTTAGCTTCCAGTTGTATTTCATTAGTAAAAAGAAGTCTGCTTGAACAGGTGATAAGATATACTTACAGAAACAGCAAAAAGGTGGAAGCCGAGACGATAAAATAGTTGGTCTGGTAGTATAATAGGTTGGAGATTACTCGGTTATTGAATCGCTTTAGATCGTTGAACGTTGGTGGTAGATATCTCTTGGTGTCAAGAACAAAGTCTGCCATAGACCTGATAGGTGCCAACTTCATCTTTTCCTGTTGTTGTTGTGATTGCTTAGCGTTCGACATTATGACTTATAACTTGTTGGTTTTGTTTGTTTGTTGCCTTCTCTTGATAATTTTCGCCGACGATAGGTAACTTAGATCCTAAAAGATGTGCGTCTGGAATCTCAAAAGTTTTCTAGTTTTTAATATGAATCTTTTTATATATATATATTTATATATAATTATGTGTAAAGTACAGTAATGAAGAGGAAGAAGTGAAGAAACTTCAGTGAAGACAGTAAGTTAGATGACAACGATAACTAAGGTCCAACTAAGGAGAGTGGAAGTTATATAATACACGAAGAGTGATTATACATGAATGGGTGCGATGGCGGCGGTAGCGAGGGAGAAGGAGACAAAAAAGGCACAGGAAATTCGGTCTGCCGCCGAGAGAACTTTAGGCTTCACCATGAGTGTAGGGTGCAAATATCGTAACTCCTAGAGGCAGCACGATTCCCCTTTATACTTTTGTTTATAATTTGGTGGCTAATTTTGAACATGTCAAAAAAGAGGTTTTTTCAACTTTCCAGCTGGAGAATAGCAAAACTATTTTGCTTAGGAGAGAAAGTCATATCACATTTGAATTTAACAAACTTTTTTACCAATAAATTATGCTACAATTTATTCAAGTAACACATTCCTAATTGTTTTCCTCACCATCTAAATAAAAACCTATTGAAAAGATCTGGTCTTTCTCGAGCAAAATCTAGACACGTTCATCATCGTGTTACACAGAAAACATTAGAAAATAACAATCATCTTTCTCGAACAATCACGCTAATCAATGTTGCATTGAATATGACCAAATATTGCTGTTAGACAGAAAGACTCCACGAGACACAAAAGAGCGACACATATTTATAAGAGCAAGAGTGAGCCGTCACCACTCAAATTTGCTTCCTTCGAGAAGGAAAAAAGATAGATTGGCAGTACAAGATACCACTATAAACAACAACAATAATAATAGTAATAATAACCGAGAGAAAGCAACTAGCAACAAAACCACAAAGCAGGCTGCAACCTGACTACTTATCGCGAGGAAGTTATAAAGAATCTAGTCAAGATAGATCAGGGACAGTTTTTGACCCCGACCGATGCTAGGTTGGTCGGTGGATCATCACAATCACACCAACAGCAGTCGCAGCAACAACAGCAGCAACAACAACATCAACAACAAACGGTTTTTAGTAGGGCCTCCATCTCAGGTGGTGGAGGTCCAACCCAAACCCAGCCCCTTCCTTTAGCACACCAGGCCACCCTGAGGCCTTTAGATAAACATTATGGACAGCAACAGCAGTCCGTCCAACAGTTGGCTACAAATGCTACCATCAACGGCAACAATGGTAATAAGCAGCAACAATTATTGTCGAATGAAATTGATGAAAAGCTGAGGGGATTCAATATTCATCAGTTGAGGACACTTGCTAAGCACAAAAGTATATCGACCAGTATCAATAAGGATCCAATGATCGAAAAGATCAAGAGTGTATATAGATTTAAGAGTGTCAATGAAATCACTGATACATTGAACTCCTTAAACTCCAATCAGAGGCCATACCAATACGCCTTCCTAGATCCAGAAACAAATCCGCTTATGATAGAGCTAAGGAAGATGAATAACAAGATCGAAACTATATTTGATAGAATTGATGCGATCGAGAAGAGTCAAAAGGATATTAGAGACGCGCTTGGGTTGACTCATCATCTCTCTAGACCCATTGGTGCCAGTCAATTGCAACGTGGTAAGAGTCAGGATTATCATATGTAGCCTGCCATCATTAGAATTGTAACCATAACCACCTAGCATTGACGCTGTAGAAGTCTATTCAACAATGTAGCTGCAGCAACTACGACCACTTGTCGAGCTGAATGTGTC
Organism: Aculops lycopersici; assembly: GCA_015350385.1. NCBI lineage: Eukaryota > Metazoa > Arthropoda > Arachnida > Trombidiformes > Eriophyidae > Aculops > Aculops lycopersici. The sequence goes on from WNKI01000002.1 coordinate 2,192,312, forward strand.
ACCAAGCTTGAGCTACGAATCAACCAAGATGCTCACGAGTTCGACAACCACCTAGAGAGCTGCATTTGTTTAGACAAACGAAATATATAAATCTGATTAATGGATCTCCCCTTACCCTGCTAGGAATTTGCATGCAGTCTCTTCTTGAAAGAGAGATAGCGATAGAGAAAGACAAAAGACTATGGAGAGAGCTGCAGGTGCATAGATTCACCAAACCTAATTTGTGAATACAACAACCTGTGCAACCCTAGACCCTCCCAATATCCATTACCACTTAACCACGCCATCTGATTGACAACCTTAAGAAATATCATCACAACTGTACAATAAGCCTAACATAGGTATATACACATATACATATATTAAACAATAGGTGAATTGGTCAAAGCGCAACTGAATCAACTCTAATAATGTTGCTACATAAGCAAAAACTCAACTGACCACCAACATTTGGATTATGGAATGAAATTTAACTAAATCTAGAGATTCTTCGATTGAATGTGAACTGAGTTTATTAACTGATTGTTTGATAATTAAAAATAATTCAATAAATTGCAATAATTTTAAAATTTGCAACTTTCGTTTGTCATTTATAGTTTGTTTATTTCCAGTCACTCCGTTGCTATGGGCAAGATCAAGATATCTGCTATTCGTCAAAATAAAGCGAAGAAGGGAAGAGAAAGGAGGTTTAGCAACTGCATCGTGTACACCATGAGTAATGATATTTTTGAGTCTCTCTATATCAATCTACTCGAAGTAGTGAGTTTAAATAGCAATAAAATGTGACAACTTTATTCTTGATCACCATTCCTCCTTTCTGCTTACAAACTTTATCTATCGAACAGAAGCTAGACAGAAGAGGCGGGTTCAGTGAGTCTTGTTTACTTTCCAATGTGAGCAAACCTGGCAGACGGCTAGTCAGACATAGCGTCCGTATTGGTGTTAAATCGATCCTTAATTTGACAGATAGTTGCTGATATTTAAGCAACTTCTTCGATTCTAATTACTATTTCACAGTCCAGATCAACAGTTTCTATCGTCCAATTGGTGAGAGAACCCGTAGAAGAAGTCAAACTATACCATACATAAGAGCAACAAAGCCAACAAGATGTCAGCTAGCGACAATAACAATACACAATCCAATGGCTCGGTAGCAATGGCAAAAGGTCAAGCAGTTGAATCGTACGGAAGCTCTACCAGAGCTCTGCACGCCGGAAGCAAACCAAGCCACTGGACTCATAGTCCAATTATGCCACCATTGTACATGAGCACCACCTTTGAAGTTCTAGATCCAGGTAATGCCTTTTATGACTACTCAAGAAGTGACAATCCAACAAGAACTGAGCTTCAAAATATTATGGCTGCCCTGGAGTTTGCCAAATACTCGCTGGCCTTCAGTTCGGGCCTAGGGGCTCTAACCACTATCACGTACTTGCTTGAATCCGGGCAACATGTTCTATGTTGCGACGATGTATACGGTGGCACATTCAGGTTATTTGACAAGTGCCTCTCTAGGATGGGCATAGAGACTACCTATGTTGATGGCATAGTGGCCGGAAGTTGGGCCAAGAGCTTCAGACCAGGCAAGACAAAGATGGTTTGGCTCGAGACACCAACAAATCCAACATTAAAGGTTATCGACATCGAGGCGGTGGTTGCCGAGGTCAAAGCCATTGACCCTGAGTGCATTGTTGTAGCTGACAACACTTTCATGAGTCCAATCTTCCAGAATCCACTCAAGTTGGGTGCGGACATTGTAAGTCACTCTTGTTCCAAATATCTAGGTGGCCATTCAGATATAATCATGGGCGCCATTATGACTAGCAATGAGAAACTCTACTCCCAGCTAAAGTTTTTCCAAAACTCACTTGGTATTACTCCGTCAACATTCGACTGCCACCTGATGATTCGTAGTATCAAGACGCTACAAATCAGAGTTAATGCGCAAGAGGCAAATGCAATTCAATTGGCAAAATACTTAGAGAAACATCCAAAGATAGAGAAAGTAATTTATCCAGGATTAGAGAGTCATCCACAACACGAGCTAGTTAAGAGACAATGTTCGGGATTCGGTGCAATGTTATCAATTTATGTCAAAGAGCTCAATGGTCTGGAGTCGGGTAAAATTATGAGAGCTGTTAAAATTTTCCACCCAGCTGAAAGTTTGGGCTGCGTCTGTAGTCTAATTGAAGTGCCAGCTCTAATGACTCATGCTTCTGTGCCGGAAGTTGAGCGTGCAAAGTTAGGTATTACCAATAACATGTTGCGCTTATCTGCCGGAACGGAGAATATCCAAGACTTGATACAAGATCTAGAGCAGGCGCTCGATTATACATACAAAATCTAAAATGTTGATGATTTCGCTAATAATGAAGTTGATGGTAATTTTTTATGATGATCATGGTTCTAATTTGATTTGTTCTTTATGATGGTTGGCTATTGGTGATGATGGTGGTGGAGGCGTTGAATAAAGATGGTATTGTATTAAAATCATGGTGTTACTAATAATAATAGGAATAAGAATAGAGTTGGTCACTAAATAATAAGATTTCAAAATCTACTTCTTCTCTGATATTCCTAGCGTTGGTACCATGGGATAATTCTCGCCATCGTCATTGATAAGTTTCTTCTCCTCGTCATTGTCCGACTCGTCATCTTTATCTGGACTGCACATCTTGCAAATGAGCTCCCTGTAATGGAGTGGGTCCATGTTCTTGCAGAGCATGTAGAGTAAGAACCAGTCGCCTACATCGCCACTGTCCAAGACCGTCACAATATCATCCCTGTCCGACAGTCTCGCCCTTTGAATGAGTACCTTGCTTCTACACTTGTCCATCATTAGGACGCAGGTTCGGTAGATCATTAGACCGCCCGATAGGAGGGCAAGGAAGACAAACCAGAACCAGAGAAAGATGTAAATCTTCTCGTTAATAATATTCAATGGTAGAATGCAAAGAGCATCGTGCCTCTGTACATCACCCGAAGACCCGTATCTATGGAAGGTACACTTTGTCATGCGTGGAAATACTCTAATCATGGGATCGTTTCTATCGTCTTGGTCCATCTCCGAGTAACGCAATACGTCTAATCCATAAGTGGAGAACGTTCCACCTAAAAAGGCATCGACGAGATACATTTGGAAGCAGACATTGAGGAAGTTGAGCGCCTCGCAGAAGGTAAAGTAATAGAGATACGTGTTATGGTGACCCAAATGCCTTCTTAAATATTCAACAAGTAGCTCAATTTCCTTGTCGCGATTCTCATCTGATAGAATGGGATTCTTCAAGTTCAATACTAAATTTCTCAACTTTTGTCCCTCCCACATTTTCCACAAATACCTTGGGACATAGAACATGACAGCTTGAAAGAAGAGCACAAAGCAAACCCATTGATAGTACTTATGATAAGTTCTCTCCTCTCCAGGACTAAACTTGTCCACTCCTGGATGTGGAACCTCGACGCCGACTGTTTTGTTGAAGGCTTTGGGCAGTGTAAATGTTGCATGAATCCAACAATAGGTGTCTATAATATTGGCAGGAATATCATCTCTTTGTATACAATCAATTGGATCGCCGAAATATTGACGGCTAGTAACTAATACGGAGCAAGCTAATAGAAATATGACCGTAGCTTTATAATGCAGACGGAAGACATTGTTGTCGACGCAAACCTCGTCGATTTTTAGGACCGACCTGAGGGAGCCGAAAACATCCATGTTGCTTTCGGGCTTGGTGAGCTTGGTTTAATCTATACGCTTGTGTCTAGTTTTTGTTTTGCAAGTTGTTTAAAAATGTTTCCTCGTCTCCCTTGCAATTTGGCGTTTTGTTTTGATTATAATTTTTGTTTTTGTTGTTGTCGTAATAGAGACAAAACTTTTCTTGATAAAATTGAAGTTATAGTTTAGCTTAAAGTTTGTGGTGTTGGTGGTATTTGTATGATTTAATGGAGAAAGTTCACTGCTTCCTGCGCTGGCAAACTTATTTCCTTGCAACACTTGAAACTTATTCAACTTCTGTTATGTGCTTGTGCTATTGGTCCCAGAAATTTTGTACTGGTGTGACTGGCTGTTGATTATAGACAGATATTAAAATTAGGTTAGCTTGAGGCGAGAGGATTAATAGACACCTACAAGTGGCAACTTGTTATTGATGGTTTGCCAATCGATGGCTTTGTTGTCGTCGCTAGTTTTTGGGATGAAACTTTGGGCCAGCGCCGTAGAAGTGCGAGTCAGAATCTCTCTCTCTTTCTCTCTTTCTCCGTTTTGCAAAACTTTCGAGACAGACAGCCAGTCACACCACACAAAGTCTACGGGGCAAATTTGCTTGCTTGCGCTGGTTCGCCCAAATGGTGCTGTTGCTTGCCTGCTCGCTTGTTCTAAAGCCGCTGGCCGCCCGATCGCACCACAGTTGCACACAATCTGCATGTAGCCGAGGGGGCGGCAGCGCGAGTTAGCACAAGAGTTGGCGCGCAGTCTTCTTTTCCCCTTCGCTGCGGTTGTCGCAGTTGCCGGCGGCCACAACGCGAGAAAGCAGCGGCGCCGCCGCAGCCGCCAGCAAAAGCAACAGCGCACACACAAGGCACAGGCACCAGCAACAGTAGGCGAGCCAGACGGACGGACGGACAGACGGACACACAGCGGCGGCGGCGGCAAGCGGACCGACCGACTGCGTGGCAGCCGCAGCGGGCCGCTGACTCTGTGTTGTGTGCCGGTGGCCGTGGTAGCGGCATCGGCGGGCCATCGTGAGCAGTGGTTGTTGCGCTTGCTCTCGGTGGCTCACTCATCGCGCTGACTGCACTGAAAAAAACCAGCCAGTGGATGTTGTCGTTGTTGCTGCCACTGCCGCCGTTGTCGCCACTCGGTCCCACACAACTGGTAACGTGGTCGCACACAACGCAACTGCTTTCCCCCTCGCCGCCACCAAAGACCTAGATTATTTACCAAAGGGAGCCTCATGCTTTCGGGCGCACAAACTGTTGACTCCCCCGCGTCTCGTGTACCACCGCTGCTGATGCTACTGCTGCTGCTGCTGCCATTGTTGTTCTTGTTGCCGGTCTACAGAGGAGAGCTGCTGCAGCAACCAGTCGGCTGCAGCACTGGAGTAGGGCGAGATTTTCAACACAATCTTTCAAAACTTGATACTTTTAGCATGACTCTCGCGCGCAGATGGATTTTTATGTAAAACAGAGAGAGAGAGATATCCATTCGATCCTCAGGTGGTTCATTCCATTCAATCGTTCGTTCGTTTGTAACATTCTCATGCGCGTGATTCCTTCTCACTGCAAAGGTTCGCTACGCCCCACTTCCGCCCGAAGGCTCGACGCGCCTTCGCGTAGATTGGAGGCGCAGTAATTGGCTGCCTGCCGCGTGTGCTTTCCAAACCCGCTTGCGCAAATTAATGCGTCTGAGCGCCACTCAAAGCGTTAGTTTTCCATTCAGTTTTAGCCAAGGAAAAATCGGCAACTCGCTAACAGATTCGCGAGCTTTCACTCGCAAACTCTCCAGTCCAAAGGCTCTAGCCAAAAACATGAGCAAAAATGGTGAGACGGAGCGAACAAGAGGGAGAGAGAAGGAGGAAGCTAACAAAGTTGTTTCGAGCCACAAACGTCCATGCGAAAGTTTGTTAAGCTAGCTGATGTTAGCTTGCCGATAGCGAACGTCGACTGGCAACAACCACCGAACTCACCCAAGAGCTCGATCATAATTTTGCTCACTTTTGCCAGAGCACAACAACCAACTCAAACTAGCGACCAACGCCAGTCGATTGGTTAGTTAGCAAGCTAGCTCGCCAGCAAATGTCGAGAGGCGTCGCAATTCATCAAAGTTTTGCCGGTTGCAAAGTACGTGAGAGTCTCGCGTCTACACAATGGCGGCGCTCTTTTCGCCATCGTCTCTGTCTCTTTTCCTCTCGATATATCTCTTTCTATAGCCACAACCGCTACCACCACTACTGCCACCGCCACCGAGCTACCGAACCGCCAAGCTAGCGAGCTGACGAGCGAAGGGGAAAGGTTCTAGCAAGTCCCAAACCCACTTGTTGTTGTTGTTGTTGATTATGTTGGCGCTCGAGTTGGCTTGGTGGTCTAGCTGTAGGCCACTTCGCAGGGCGTAGGCAAAATTCAGTTCGACTTTTAATGCTGCAATTTGCTGCTCTGGCACCACAAGTTTACTGAATGTTTGCCACTCTGGTCTGGTCTCATCTCGTCTATTCTGTTGTAATTTGCTGGTGTTGCTGTTGTTTCCGATTAGATCATTGCAACTTGGCCGCGCCATTCAATCAGATGGCTTGCCAAAAAAGCGCAGCCACCAAAGGAAGCTCCAAAAGCGTCAAGTTAACTGTCCAATCAGCTATCCATTTGGGCGACGGTCTAGCCATTGCATTTGTCTTGTTGCTCGTCGTCACCAGCGTAGTGGTTATTGCCATCGTCAACGTCGTCTTTTTGCAAGCTGCAACAATTTGTTGTCCTCGCTGCCATCTACTCTGGTGGTGGCGGCGACGGCGGCGGCGGCGGCACTACGATCATCATACCGACCGCTACACTTGGCTTTTCTACTTCGCATCTTCCTCGGTTCATCTTTCCCAGTCCAGCTAACTGAATGAAAACGCTTATAGCCAAACTTGGCAACTTGTTGCAGCAACTAAATTGGCAACCAGCTCGCTCCAGTTCAACCAGCAGGCTAAATTCAGCTGTCTAGCCGGCAGCTCAAAGTGTAAAGCGAAGGGATGAAATGGAAAGCGGAGGCGAAAGTCCAAACTGCTTGCCTCGCGCCGTCCAGTTATTTCGCCTCCTCCATCGTGCGTTCATTAAATGTACGCCAAAAGGGAAACCTTCTAGTAGTTTAGCTCGTCGACCAGATGAGCAGCTGTTGTAGTAGTGGCGAAGGTGGTGGTGGTGGTGGTGGTGGTGCTAGTAGTTAGTAGTAGAAGTAGCAGTAGTGGCAGTCAACTGGCGAGTCTTGCAATGGTCACTTCCGATTCGATTGCCGCTTCGCTCGCTTCCTGGCTACAGGTAAATTTGGAAAGAGATAACACAACGCTCAAATGTTGCTCCAGCCGCAAGCTCGGCAACGAACGTTGAGTCGCCATCGTCGTGTTGCGCCGCCTCTCCTCACATTGGATCGCTTTGCTCTTCAACCATTTCAGATTTCGAATGATGGGCTTTAGTTTTACTGGCTCCATCTAACAAACGAGAGAGAAGTACAGTGGAGTCAAAAGCAGCACTGGCGTCAATGGGAGAACCGGACGGCTAATTGTTGTAGTTGTTGCTGTCGCTTGATAGTGAGAGTATTTATAATATTAACAGTCAAAGCTTCTCGAGAGTCCATCTATAGTTACTCACCACACCAAGCGACTGACTCATCATCGCTGGTGTTTTTGCCTGCATCGGCAACTTGGGTGGCAGCAGCATCATCATCACCAGCTTCAACTACAGTATGTATGTTATCCGCCAATTGGCTAGCTAGCGGCCAATGAAGACCAAAGAAACAGAACAACTTTTATTTGAACAGAGTCAGTGGAGCCACGACAACAACAACAGCTACCAAACTAAAGTACACCTACATGAGCATATTGGTGAGCTCCTGGCAAGCTAGTCACTAAATGTCCGATCAATTGAGCAAATATTACCCACTTTTTTCTCTCTCACCCTCTCTCCCTCTTTGTGGCTCTACTCTTTCTTGCTCTCCCTTGTATTTGTTTGGCACAATTGAGCCGGCGATCGAGGCGGCGATGGCAACCGCGGCGACAGCAACAAGTGGTCGACATGGATTCGATGCCAAATCTGGGGGTGATGCAGCCACTTTTTGCCGCAGCCTTTTTGCTACTGGCGTCTGACAACTTCGATCCTCATATCGAATGTCGGATGGACTTGATTACTCGACGAGGCGGCAACTTGGAATTATACGAAGAACCAACAAGTTAACCGCCGCCACTATTACTATGATTGCTCGTGGATCACCACAAGTGGCAAGGGTAGCAATCCAAATGACAGACGAAACTAATCAAGTGGAATCCCAGTTGGCCAACACCACCACTTGGGCCTATGCAACAGGTAGCCGGCGAACATATATATTCAAGTGGCATCTAACGGCACTACAGACGTTAAAATAATAACCAAAGCCAGTTTCATTGATAATAGAGCAGTAAGGCAATTGCGTGAACTTTCGCTACATTCGTTCTGTACCTGGATAAGTAGATTCGGCTCTCAGCCTTCAGTTGAGTTTGAGTTGGTGGTTGTGGCAACGAGATGACAGTTGAAAAGCTAGTTACGCAACTAGAAAGCTTCTCACATGCTACAAGTGGTTGAAGGCTCGCAAGTCAGAGAGAATCTCGCGAGCTTCCAGTGCAACATTAGGGTAACCCGAGCGCCCGTCTCGTCGCTTGCTAAAAAGCGATGGTGTTTGTGTAGCTCCAGCTCATGAGTAAGTTCAACTAGTTAGCAAAAGAAGTCATAGCATCAACCGCAATTCTAGTTGCTAACATATCAATCCATCCATCCACTTTTTCAACTTGCAACTGACTAGCTGACTAACTCAATGACTGTTAGTTCAACGTTCGGTTAATCCATGCTCTCTGAAGTGGCGCCAACAGCTAGCTACCATTCCTGCGACGACCTGTTAGCTTGCATCTAGCGGAAGCGCACCGAAGTTCTGTTAGCAAAGCAAACATTTGGGTCCATTAGTCGGCCGAGACAGATAAAGTTAATCTCTCACCTAAATCGTCAATTAGAAACGACGCTAATAGTCGAGAAATAATGAGGCTGTCGAGAACGACGAGGACAACGACGAGCCGCGACTAAAACAAAAACTAAACTCAAACTACAACAACCACCACCGCTACCAAGCGCCATCGAGCTTTCGAGGACACACAACTCGGCGTTAGCTAGCTCCTGGGACACACTTGTTCTAGTATCTGCCACAATATTTGTCCAATCATCACGTTGCTCGATCGCTAGACTGGCTAACCGTGGCATGTATCCCACTTGTTGCTCGCTAGCTGACTGGCTCCATGCAACTCGTCGGTTAGTTGATCGGTCGACGAGTTGCATGGATATCAAAATTGCGACTTGCTTCCCAGTGTCAATCGCTGCAAGTGTGCCACTTGTTCAAGTTTCAATGTAGCTACAGCAGAGAGAAGGGGGGCGACAACAACGTAGCTAGGGATGATGGTCGTTTGGCCCTGTGGTTTGGTCTTGGTCTAGACGAAGTTGGCCGTGTTTTGATCTAAGGGGTAGGAATTTTGGCCTTTTTTCTTCATCCGACCAAGCGCGAGACCACGCAGAGAATGAAGAGACCCGATCTCTTATGGAGTATTTTGCTTCGTAAAACCGCTAAAATCCATACATTTATGGAGTATGTGATGTACGAGCGCACGTGTGCGAATGCGTTCATACACAGTTTTTGGTCGCTTTTTTGATACTGGCCGTGGTCTATTTCAAAATTTTTGGTCCCCCCTCCCTAACTGTTGCATTCACCACCAACGTTGTTGCCGCTTTCATTGCCTATTAGAGAAGGCACTTGATGAGGAGAGAGGAAAATTGTACCCCTAGATACAGGAGCAGATAGCTGTAACGAAGACCGACAAAAGAGAAGCCCAATTGATTTTTTAGCCAATATAAATTATCGCTGCGGCTTGTGATCTATTGGCCTTTTTACCAGCCGCCTACCTGTCGCTCGCTGAGCGCAAAGTCAACAGCAAGTTGTTGAGCGAGCGAGCACACCCGTTGGAGTAACCTGTGTGCTAATTTACACATAATGTACTCATGTCGTCATTCAATTTACGCTTATGTTTTATTGAATAGCAATATATTGTAGTTAACTTTATTCTAAACTTAACTAGTGTTACTTATGTTGATAGCACTCAATTATTATAATCTTGTCTGGATCTATTTCCTTTATATATTTGTAAGTCACCACAAAGTCAGTGGTCTAGCCATGGATAGTTCCGTAGAATTGGGGGTGCCGTTAGTGATCATATAATCTAATTTATTATTTTGAGGCACTTCTCTTACCTGGGCGCTGATATTAGTTCGAGGCACCTGCGCTGAATTTTTTCTCTCAAGGGGCTCGTGGTGGTGTTTTGTCTTGTCTTGTTGAATGTGTTTTTGAGGAAGTACGAGGAGAGTTGCTCGAAACTATCGCACCCACCTGCTCCATCCAGCCAATGGGACAGGATGAGAGCAATAATTTCTCGCACCTTTGCGAGATTTGGCACTTTTTCTCTCTCCCTCGAGGTGGCTACAGGATTTCGTGGGGAAAACTCGACATACACGACGACTAGACTCAATCGACGCGAGCACGTTAGATTTGTTTTCGGTAATGTCGAACAAGTGGTCGTTTAAACTTGTATCCAGTTTCGTGGCCGGCGGCGTCGAGAGCGCGCATTTGAGCCTCAAAGTCAAGCTCAAACATATTGACATGACCAATGATATTGCGTTTAACACACTTCCTCGCCATTTGAATCTCGCGCGCCTTTTGTCTCGGGTGATCAGCTTGCTGATAGTCGGATAGATCGCTTTCGTTTCCGCTTGTGGTTGACTCGTCGCTTCGTTCTGTTTCTAAATCAGTTAGCGCCACCTGCTGCTTGATTGGATAACGGGCATTCTGAACCATGAGCCACGCTTGCCTGGATGCGTCCTCGTTCATTAGAACCAAATTTTCAAGACTTCCACCGAGAGTCAGGAGTCGAGCTTGAGTTTCACAGGCGCGCATTAGATTTGTCAACAAATAGAAGGCCTCCTCAACTGTCTCGCCGCAAACAATTAGACCGTGGTTGTGCAAGATCATAACCTTGCACTTGTCGCCCAATCCGTTGGCCACTGCGTCCCGCTCGTCCTCCTGAGTTAAGATGCCACTGTAATCCAAGTAGGCGATCTCGCCCAGAAGCGCCTGCTCCTGACAAACCGGAAGTATGCCGTACTTGCAAGCGGAGGCCGCGGAAACTGGCGGGTAGTGGAGGTGAATGATGGCCTTTATATCGGGCCGCGCCATGTGAATGGCCGAGTGGATAATGTAACCGGGCCGATTGAGCTCAAAGTTGGTGGAGCCCTGATCAACGATGTTGCCACTCATGTCAATCTTGAGCAAAGACGAGGCTGTGATCTCATTGTAATGAAGACCAAACGGATGGATTAGAAAGCGTTCGTTGACCTTGTCTATTTTCGCCTGCGGGACAATCAATTGGTTTTGATCACCAAGTGGTCGAGGAGTTCGGGAGCCAAGAACAAGAAGTTTGGTGATCACAGTGGAGAGTTCAATTCCAAGCCAGAAGGAACAAGTGAAGCGCCATTGTGATCGCGATTATGATGATAATTATCATTGTTTCCCGAGCCGATTCGTGCGTCATGGTTGAGATGTGAGTTTGTTTGTTGTCGGTGGTCGGTTGTTTGCCGTGGCGTAGTAGAGTGCAGAATAAGTCGATTGCATAAAAACAACCACGGCAAGGAGTGGGCGGGTCAGTTATGGCGTGCACAAAGCAACAAGTGTCAGTGCGAATGAAAGTTGAAGTTTTGGTTAGAGTCTTTCATGAAAGTTGATCGTTTGTTGTAAAGACAATGAAGATGCCAAGACAGTAAGTCAGTCGGCCGACGACAACCACGTCGACTACCTGTTGAGTTGCTGGTGATGATTATCATCTTTCAAGATCTAACTAAGACGCTTTGTCTTGTCTAGTCTAGTCCAGTCTCTTCCCGAGGCATTCCTCACAGTTGATCGGCAATAGTGTTGGTCGGAGAATGCATTGAATACTACTTACGGTTACGTGGTTGTAGATGCCCATAGCCCAGCCATTGAGCTCGATAAGCCGGTACACTGCTGCCACCTTGATTCTAAGTTGCCTCTCCTCCTCGCCATACTTATTTGGATTTTCCAACAGATGAAAGTCGTCAATTGGCAACAAAGGTGGCGCCGCAAACGGTGTATGAGTTGTTGGCTGGGGTCGTCTGCTAACAGGAGCAGCGGCGACAGGTAAGCCTACATTTGTGGCGGCGAGTCCATTACTATTATTGTTATTATTACTATGACTCACAGCTAGCCCATTATTGTGCTGCTGTTGCCCTTTCGTTCTTTGCTGCTGGTTGGGGGTGCCAGTGATAGGTTCCGTTATGGTTATTGTGGGGGTGAAAGTGCAAGATTCCATTGCGCAACTGTGCCTCAAGGTTATCTAAGTGTGTGAGAGAATCACTAGCCCGTTGATACTATGGATTGCAAAAGATTGCATAATGTTAGCCCATCATTCATTTCAATCAGCACCTTGAAAGCATTAACATCATAAATCATCAACAACAATCGTTGTGGATGATTTAATATAATCAAACAACCCGGCGTCCCCTGTTACGATGGTGCAGAGATATCAACACATACCTTCCGTTGTCTTGTAACTTGATTATATCTTTACAACACTGAAGAGCTATGTAAATCAGTAGATTACTTGCTGTGGTGTTGATTGTGGTAGTAACCTTAACTGAGGGCTCGATTGATTAGTTAATTTTTGCTTGTAAGTATCCTACTGTTTGTTTGAAGGTGACGACTGTCTTGCGATTCTAAATTGTCCTTGCGATTTCCAACTCTACTACTGAATACTTCTACCTTAAGTCTAGATGCTCAACTTATATATGCAAGTTATTTGGCCACTTGCTCGATTCTCGAAGTTTGTAGGCAGAGGGAGGATTGCCTAATTACGTTTAGGAAAAGGATGTTATTGCTTAAACTCTCTCCTTGTAATCTCAGACTGATGGGCAAGATGAGAGTTTTTTACAAACCCAATGGCTAGCTAGCTAGTTTGCTGGTGAATCCTGCGCACTAGATTCAACCACCAGTTGCTCTCGCCGGGATCCCGATGCTATGCAAACTATCCGCTTGGAGCAATAGAGTTGATGGCCGAGGAGAGCCACCATTATTATTAGGATACGATCGCTCATGGACTTCCGAGTCTGAGGGACAGGGAGAGAGAGAGAGAGAGAGAGAGAGAGAGAGAGAGAGAGAGAGAGAGAGAGAGAGAGAGAGAGAGAGAGAGAGAGAGAGAGAGAGAGAGAGAGAGAGTAGTAGTACGTAGTAGTAGTACGTAGTACGTACGTACGTACGTACGTACGTACGTACGTACGTACGTACGTACGTACGTACGTAACGTACGTACG
>WNKI01000002.1:2205512-2340600 GCA_015350385.1 Aculops lycopersici
AGANAGAGAGAGANGAGAGAGAGAGAGAGAGAGAGAAGTAGGCGAGTGGTGTGATCAAACTACCAACTACACGTTTGAGCTCGTGTCGAGATGACAAAAACAACAAAATCTCTTCAGTGGTAAAGGCGCACAAACCTGGGGGAAATTGAGGTGGGAAAGAATAGGTTTCGGCGTGAAGTTGGTTGTTGAGTTGTTATAAGTTACTGGTAACTTCTAGTGGCAAGTCGCCATGTAACGCAATCCAATTGGTTTCATTCATCTAGTCATATGGTTGCCAACAAAAAATGATGACAATTCAATAGGGAGTGCTTCACGAAGGAGCAGTGTGCGCTAGTATTGGTTGCGCTTTATTGTAAGTTATTCTAATACTTATAATAATAGTAATAATAATAAAAAGGATGAGGGGAAAGGACGTTGTCGATTTTACGCGCTGAGAACTGTTTAAAGAGATGAGGGGAAGATAGAGAGCAGATTGATTTAGCTTTGGCTCGACGGTTTGTCGGCCCGCTAAGTTACGTTGCAAGCTAGACCAATCAACTCGCCTCGACTCCACTTCAACTGCCATCAGTCTCTAGTCGCCACGACCACAACCACCACAATTAATATCAACAGCCACCAAGACTAAGACTACTACGCCAGTATTGGATTTATCTCTATCGATCGATAGCTCAACAACACACATACATCGGACACTGAGCAAAAGGGTTAATAGCCGAGGAATTTGCTCGTTGCCGGCTGGCTGCTTGTTATATCTCAAAAGCAAATCTAATTAACTATGCGCCCATTGCTCCAGTTATAAGCTGCTCCAGTGCGAGCGTTGCTCAAACTAAACAACTTCGATTATCAGATCTAGACGCTGGAATCAGGTGAAAAATTTACAATTTTCCTAATCAAATTTACTCAATCCTTCATCTTCATCCTCATCCTCCTCCTTCTCCTTCTCCTTCTTCTAATTGACGAAGCTTATTTTCCTCAGTCTACGGCGTAGATCTTTGGGCCACTTTTGTGGCTGGTGATCTATTTGCCATCGCAATGTAGAGGAGTCCTTGTCTCGCGCTCGGAAACTGAAGGGACTCTCCAAAGCTTCGTCTAGCAAATAGGCGGTCCAATTGAAGTCTCAAGGCAATGACTTTGAGTGGCTATCGCAACTAATGCTGCTGCCGCCGCTCATTGAAACAATGTCGATCGCTATCTAAAGTTTGGTGTCGCAAAATCATCAACAAAATTAGTTGGAAAGAGAGATGGAAACAATAGAAATCACAATCAAGCAAGCTCATCATCGCCTCTTGCGCCTCTCCCCACTTGTTGCTGCTGGTGCTTGTGCTGGAACTGGTACTGGTACTGGTACTGGTACTGGTACTAGTGCTCAGACTGCCAAGATGGTTGGTCTCTCTGCCACTTGTTGTCATATGACGACAAGAGGGACAGGGCAAGGGATGATTGATCTTTGCTTCGTAGAAGCTAGCAACTCGACTTTTCGTCCCCTCGATCCAACGTAGAAATCTCCCTGTAACGATTTAAACAACCTGTTATTTCAGGACAACGGCAACTATGTTGTTGTTGTTTTTACTGTCCATCTCACCTAAAGCTCGCCCCCAATTCGATTCTAGTTGTTTCTCACCCCCCAAAGATTACAATAGATACTATTTTACGTCATGAACTTCACACTGAAATAAGATATCCGCTTGAAACCTCAACGAGCTCCTGCTGTCTAGCCGTTTCTTCGATTGGCCCTTAAGGTTCCGGTTATTCCTAATCTCCTGTGGATTTGTGATTAAATGAGAAGCACTCTCTGTCCTCTGACTTTAGCGCTAGAGGACGAAGTAAATTGATTTTGCTCTCTCTTTCTCTCGCCATTTCGTCTCAAGTGTTGATTGCAATCACTCGACAACTTGCGATACTCTCGAGGTGGCGAGACACTAAAAGGGTCATGAGAGAAGGGGAACCGGCTGGGGGAAATTGTTTGTATCCACTGTGCTCCGGATTGTAGATAGTTGCTTCAACTTTCCACGTCGTGTTGTGTTTGTCAAGGCAAACCGGCGGATTTCGACAAGAAATTGATTGAACCAAACTACCATCAATAGCTACGCGCGCGAACAACTATATAGGCAATCCTGAGGAATGGATATCACAATAGAAACCAGATTGAGCTGACACAGTGCAGGATGTGCATATTGTTTATAACTATAAAATAACTGGATTGTCGTGTGCCATAGACAAAAAACAAACGGATAGATTTCATCATTATCTCTGTGCAATGTGTCAAGTCTCGAGAACTATACAATGAAAGGCGCATCAAGAATCTATCCGAGGTGGCGGAAACAGTCACTGATCATTCAATTAATTATCATAAATTTCATCTATGAGAGAGTTTTGTTTATTCTTGGTTCAGGTATTGGTGATGGTAATAATGGTTAGTATCTGTCGCCTAAATTCTAATTTATAAAACTGTGGTCTCCTCCTTAATTAGAATTTCAACCTCCTCAACTTTAACGACTTGAATGTTTTCGGATTCTGTGTTATCTCTCAACGCTCTCAACTCTTGCTTCATGCTCTCAATCGCCTGCTTTTTGTTCTTCCTAAATGATTCAAATTCAGATACCAATTTCTTGCGTTTCTCTTGCAAGGTCCTAGATACTAAATTGGTGGCTGCCTTATCCTTGAGGTCAAATTGATTTGAATAATTCTTTAGATTCTTCTTAATCTCGGCAATCTTCTCGGCAGACAATAGGGTTGGTGGTCTTGGACGCCATGCAAACTGACAGAATCCAGCCATTGGTTGTTTTCTGATGAGACGACCGTTGAACGACCAGACCCAATAGGCTGTGTCTGTCTTGTATTCCCACCAACTAACAGAGGTAACCACATACCTACCTGTTGGATCCCATTCGACTTCGCTCATCATGAAATGTTCGTTCTTCGCTGTGATTGTCATGTCAGAGGTATCAATCCATTCCAAAGCTCTAACCATACCGCCACGAGGACTTGCCAATAGAACAAACTGGCCAGCTGGTGACCAGTAAAGCTGATTGCAAGTTTTACCCTCAAACCTCTTGAGCAAGATAACCTTTCCATCCTTGATCTCGTAGAATAGAACTGAATGCTGAGATGTATCACCAGTTATAATACCAAATTTGCTTCCACATGGTTCCCAAGCAAAATGAATCACTGTCTCTCTAATTTCAAGGCTGTCTACGGGGACGAGCTTCTCTCGCAAGTGGAAAATTTCATAATTGTAATATAGTCCACTGTACTTAACTTCGTCATTCTTTTCCTTCTTGGCCTTGGTGTAACGGTGAACTTGAACGCATAGGAAGTCACCTTGCTTGTGCCAGTACATCTTACAATCAGCAACATTGAACAGTTGCTTGCTTCTAAGCTCATTCTTTGATGGCATCTCCAGTAGTACAACACGCGATGGACGCAAGTTGTTGTCGTCAGTTCCGACCCAGTAGGCGATGATATTGTCCGACGGTGACCAACTAAATCCACGAATTCCATTAATCTTGAGTGGTTTCTTGTCCAACAAACCAAATGGTGGAGTCTCGTGGACACCGTAGACACTTAGTGAGTCTGGATTCATCTTGGCAAAGTACTTGTCATCGTGCGACCACTTGAACAGTGGCCATGGGCATTGAGCCTCATCCACTGGGAACCATCTCTTCTTTGCTCCAGATCTAATGTCCCAAATAATGATAGCATGTTGATCTCCTTGTTGTGCTAGAGTAGGGCTGAACGTGACAAGGTAGTTTTCGCTTGGCGAAAAATCCAAGAAGCTGACCTCGTCGTGTGAAAACCTCTGAATTCTAAAGTCGAATGTTTCGCCGGCCCACAGGGCAATACCTTTGTGATGGCAGGTTGCTAGGTAGGTTCCAAGTGGTGACCAGCAAATGATGGATTCTGTCCAATTAGGGCGAGTTTTTACGATTGTTGGGTCAGTGTTCGTGTTTTGAAATATCGTAGTGGTCATTCCTTGATCGTGAACAACACCAAATTGATCGAAGCAATCCTTATCCAACAGCCAGGATCTAAGATTTCCACGATCAACGTACTCCTGTGGCTGGGGTGGTTCCCAATCTTGTGATAGATCCGAATATTTGTTTATGTCGTGAAATGAATTAACCTCTAGCTTATGTTGCTTATCTAAACGATGACCCTTTTCTAGTGCCTTAACAATTGTCATCGCTTGGGTGGCATTCTCAAATTCAACGAACATAAACTCTTTGTTATTGCCATTCTCATCTAGTGGATACTCAATATTTACTGGATTTCCATATTTGGTTATGAGCTTGTGAATAACAGCCTTGAGTTTCTCCAACTTCTCTGGTCCAACTTGTGGAAGACCATCGATGACAACCGAAGCGGAGAGTCCATCATACTTTTGGGGCTTTTGTTTCAAGAGATCAGCTAAGAGTTCTTGATCCGTTATATTATCCTCATAATTTTCTGGATCATTGAAATCGGGTTCTGGCTCGTCGTAGAGCCCGTTCGCCATATCTGTCATAGTGACCATTGGATGCCAATATTAGGGTTGCGAGTAGAAGATTGAATTCAGCTGTGATAGTTCAGTTTGCAGGTCAATGGACATTAAGGATGCTGACAATAGAGGTGCGATAACTTATTTTGCCTAATATATTAATAGTTTTTTTATTAATATCAATTATATATTAGATTTAGGTGTGTGTCTCTTTATAATATGGGTTTTGTTGGTCGATATTTGGTAAATAAGATACGTGGAGCGCAATGTATCCACATGACTCTTCTCTCACATGCAAAAATATGCTCACTCGCTCACAACGCGGGCTCAATTCGTCAGCATGCTGCCTTCCGGAAAGCAACCGGCTTTGGACCGCTATTGGGCATGTGCATTTTTGATATCCAAGAGGCGCCACCTGGCGCTCTTTAATATCGAACTTTTTTCATGACCAAAAATCTCACTAAACTCTCACAGGTTGCAATGACATTACGAGACTAATTGTGGGTCAAAGCTGTAGCTAGCCATAATATAACCTGCCAAATGCAAAAAAGGTGGCCAGACCAAAAGCAAGAGAAATTAGAGTAATTTCTTGTTATCAATTTATTTTTACTAGCTTTGCTGATTCATCGTATCATACAACCTTCTCATGGTTCATCCTCAGGTGTCAAAAGGTTTTTAATCTTTCTCTCCCCTTACAGTTAGTTCCGATGATTAGGCTTATGCCCAGTCCGAAGCTCCACCCCATTGGTCGTTCTTGGGCTCCTCCTGCATCTGCATACTCCAGTCTTGTGCAATTGGAGCAACATGTAGTGGCACCTCAGACATTGGAACTGGCTCCATCAATTCGGCCCCACCGCCCCAGTTGTCCTCATAGCCAACCTTAGCGTCGAGCTTGGGTGCCAAGACACCGGCGTCACGTGGCGGAACAATAGCAGCAACTTGCTCCTCCTTCTCGGTTTCCTCAGCGTCACGGTGGAAGTACAAGTCGACCATCACGTCCCATGGTCTCTCACGCGAGATCTTAGCCCTCATTCTTAGAACCTCACGGGCTAGCATCCACCACATTAGACCAATCGAGAGTGTGTTCTTGTTGTTACATGGGATGGCAATGTCCACATACTTGATGGGCGAGTCAGTGTTACACAGAGCAATGACTGGGATGTTGACATAACTGGACTCAGTGATTGGTTGATGGTCAGCCCTTGGGTCAGTGATAACAAGCAACTTTGGTTCCCTGAACGCAGCTTGGCTCTGATTTGTGAATGCACCTGGAGTAAAACGGCCAGCAATTGCTGTCGCTCCAGTGGCTGCTGAGAACTTCAAGACAGCTCTTTGGCCGTAGCTACGAGTTGAGACAGCATATACATCGGCTGGGTTCTCGATGGCGCAAATGGCCCTGGCTGCTAGCATCAGTTTCTCCCAAGTTTTCTTCAAATTGATGATGTAAATACCATCTGATCTACGCTTGTAAGTGTATTGTTGCATTTGAAAGTTCATATTCTTGGATCCAATATGAGAGGAGCAGGCGAGGAACTTGGTGACATCATCCTGCTTGATAGCGAGAACCGACGATCCGGCGGACATGTTGGCTGATCAATAATATTTTTTTAAATTATACCAAAAAGAGCTAAATCTAGAGGCTAACAGTTGGTTAAAGATTTAGGTTCAGCAACGGATTATGTCATTAAATATATTGGATTGATATTTTTGCTAAATATATTAGATTACCTTTGCGAGGGTATGGTATGGGAATTTCACAATGTCTCTCTACACCGAAATGTGCTGGCGGCATGCGAATCTCAACTGCACCACTGGGGCAAAAGCAGCAGCATATGCGTGTGGAGTGCCGGCCACATGCCTTCCGGAATACTTGTGTCCTGCAGATCGCACAATCACCATGTGTGCGGTCCCTAGATTCTGCAATGCATATGTTCTAACTCTAAGGGGGAAAGAGTTTAAACTGCAGGAATCCGCGTGGCGCCATCTACGAATTTGCTGAATTTTCCCCTGAAACTTTTCTCGTGCAACTTTTGTTTATACATTGAACCATGTGACTTACCATTTGTCGATTTCTCATATCGTCTTATTGTTAGATGGTTGAGAATTAAATCTTATTAGATTTCATATTATAATGTCCTCTGTTATTACCAGGTCCATGTCCTTATGGACAAGAGGACTTCAGCTAACGCCAGCAACTGCGATCTTTCTCAACAAAAACCTTATTGCAAACGCCTGGGTAGGATCTTACAGAATAAACAACCCATCAGAGTATATAGACACATTTCCGAAACCCAAGAGATGGCCAAGGTACAATGAGATAATCAAGCCCCCTCAGCTGGATGCTAAAGAAGAAAAGAGGCCGGCCACTTACTACCATTATCGCGAAAACATAAAGTATTCACCTAAAAAGATGTGGTATGTCACCAAGTTCGTGCTAGGTCAGAACGTCGACGAAGCGGTAAAGCAGCTAAGATTTATGCCACATAAAGGGGCTCAAGTTTGTGCCGATGTCCTTGAGGAGGCTCAAGAGAAGGCTGTCAGAGATCATGGTTTTGAATTCAAATCAAACATGTGGATTGAGGATTGCAAGTGCGTTAAAGGTTTAGTCATCAAGGGAACAAGGCGGCATGCCAAGTGTAGATTTGGGGTTGTACACTATTTCTATTGCCATCTTCTGGTCAAGCTCACAGAGGGAGAACCGCCGAAGCACTTCTTCCAGCCGAGGAAGGATGGAAACGATCACCTGAAGGAATTTTTCGATAATTTAAGAAATCGAAAGATTCATCAAGGTCTCTAGTCAATTGTATCTTAGGGTTTTATGTTTCACACAGCTTAGCAACTACATAAATGAATCCTAGAGCAACATTGTGATTCACAACACATAGCACCACAAAATCAATTTCGTTTGATTCAGTCCTGCAATGTTTTATTCCCCTTTATCATTCTGTCATTCAAAGTTGGGAATTGTAACTACTCTCGTAAGTCGACCAATTTTTGCCTCATCAGCAGTTTCGTGTTGATGTTTCGAAATCTTGCATGAGGCTCATGCATTGAGTTTCGATTTATGCTTAAAGAATCTATTCATTCGTTGACAAAGCCTGTAACTTATAACTGCCAATCTAGTC
The DNA here is from genome assembly GCA_015350385.1 of Aculops lycopersici. NCBI lineage: Eukaryota > Metazoa > Arthropoda > Arachnida > Trombidiformes > Eriophyidae > Aculops > Aculops lycopersici. The sequence continues at coordinate 2,213,115 of WNKI01000002.1, forward strand.
TAGATTATATTTGCAATTATGGATTTGAGGACAATATTAATTGTGATAACCTTAACTCTAACGTTCTTGGCTCCATTCTTATTACCTACCGGGGCCGAGAGATGTACACCACATGGATTCGTCTATGGTGAGAACAATATCATCGACCAGTTGATGATGTGCTCGCTTAGCAAGTCATTCGATTTAGATCTAACCCCAAGAGGCGAGCTTGTCAAGAGCACTGCAAGAGCCCTCGTCGACCAGGGATTGTCCGAGAAGACGTCCATCTTATACGCCAAGCTAAGTGGACTATGGACAGCACAGAGGCCGAAGTTCGTCGATTCCGGATGGAGGTGTGAGGGTAACAAGACAACTCTGAGCTCAATTATTGAAATTAGCGGACTCTCGTTGGATGTTGTAGAGAAGGTGGACATACCTGTAAACAGGAACCAACATAAACTAATGACTCATAAGCCCTGCCGAACTTTTGACTTGCCCTTCTGGCTGTGTCGCCAAACAAAGCCTATTTACAAAACCATCAAAACTTGGGTCAATCGCGCATATTTCAACCTAACCCTGAGCCAGTATCCAGGAAGAAACAAGCCTCAGATTGAAAAGTTGTCATTGATTTTCACCTGCCCCGAGCACTTCAAGCAAAAAATTACCCACTCACCGTCGACCATGCACTTGTTGACCAAGCATATCCCATCAAACAATTTGCCCTTGACAATGCACAGTCCTCCAATGTACCCAAATCCAGCAGCCTCGTCGCAAACTCCATCGACCTCGAGAGCATTTCAGACGGGACCATATGAAGCAGAAGCCACCAAGCCACAACACTTTTTGCTTCCGGAAATGCCTCCACCAGGTGTCTTCAATCAACAGCAGCAGCAACAACAACAACAGAAGCACAGCGAGCAATTGACAGGTGGCTACCAGAGAACCAGTTACACTTCTACTCAAGATGGCAAGAGTCCAGTGCTACCTCCTTACCACCACTCGGTGAATGCCATCCTCGGGCAAGTTGAGAGTCTTCTAGAGTCCAGCATCAAAGGTTGCATTAGATCCGTCGACTCTGACTTGTCGCTTATGGTTAATCATAGTTCATTTGAAGCAGAGAGGTTCAACTATCATGGGCACACGAGTGGTGATGAGGATTCCCAGGATAGCGAGTCGTTTGAGTTAAACTCTGACGAAAAGGACGAATCGTCATTCAAATCTGACTCAAATGGGTTTCACGGATTGCGCAACGAGTGCTCTAGTAGAGTTTGGCTGAAGAATCGACTAAATATTGCGGAGCAAGCGATTAGTCTTAACCCACTGCAAGCCAACCAAGTAACGCCACAAACCTCGGCCACCCTTCAAAAGCGAGGCGACATTTCACCGGCGCCGCCGTCTAGCTCATCCGGCTACCACTTGACTGAAAATCCAAACGAGTTGCTCGATCCAAATGGTCACTACGAGACTAGACCATCACCATCAAATTCATTCATGATCGACGACGATAAGGCCGACGAGGAGGAGCTATAGCGAGGGGACATTGGAGTGGACGACAATCATTCAAATGAGCATCGATCGGACTTTGAATGTTTGATTGACTGCCATCGTGATGGTGGTGGTCGTTGCCATCGCGCCTCTCAATGCGCGATACCAAACTAAATATATGCAAATAGAATTGGTTGGCGAGTGTATTTGTGTACGTGCTTTAAGAGTTTTGTATATATAGCTGCCTAAGCCGCTAGTCAAGGCAGCCGGCTGGCTGGACGTGAGGCGGAGTGACCGTTAGATTTGTTGGCTGGTTAATATATACGACTCAGTTTATTTCAGTAAGCTAGCTAGCTTGCCAGCCAGCCAGCCAGCCAGCCAGCTTAGCCAACTGCTAGAGGGCTTATTCTTATCGCTCAGAGCTAACGAGCACTCCCCTGTCGCTATGTCACTAACCCAAAACCACGCAACGAGGCTTCAGCAAGTAGTTGGACTTTCTGAGAGTTTATCTCTTTGATCAATCTGTTTTAGTGGTAGATGTAGTTGTTGCTCCTAGTTGCTGCTCTTACTGCCACGGTTGCTCATTATCATCTGCGAATGAATCACTGTACTCTTGCAAAAGTTTTGTCTGCCAGTTAGCTAGCTTGACATTTTCAATCGACGGGCCCCATCGAATTCTTTGTCTGGTGGTGTCGCCGATGCCACCACCGCCGCCGCCACTTCCTCTTCCGCTACACTTGACAGTCTATCTCGTCCAACACCAGTTAAGGCTCAAACTTTGTTCGAATCATGCGTGACATTGGACCAAAATTGTAACAGCGACAACCTTTCAGATTCTAGCGACCATCAGCCGGCTAGCTGGCTTACTGTCTGCCTGACTGACTAGTCAACCGATTGACAAACAATCGAACCTTAATGGCTTACTCGTCCACTTTGTTGCTCCTCTTTTACCCGCTGGATTGCAGCTGACTGCTGGGACCTGCAAAGATTGAAGGTTGATCGCGAAAAGTCACGATTTGCTCGAATTTGCAAAGTTTGCAATTAGAGCTCACGATGAGGTCAGTCGAAGTTGACTTTTTGGAGTGACTAGTCGAATTGATTTGTCACTCCAAAAACACAGCCACATTCTCAAGATTTCATGTCGATTTAGGGCATAATCCTCGAATCATATATTCCGTTGTCTCAACATTCATTTGTCATTATTCTTTGTCTAGAGAAAGTCTCAGGGTTCCACAGATCGGCACACGAGTAAACGCGCTCATTTTGAGTGAGCAAGGGAGTCCGAGGATGACTCGGGCGCCGCGTGAGCGGAAGTTGCTTATGAGCCACGCTAGGAGAACAAGTGGCGATTGGTTGGGTCCATTTGATAGAGAAGAAAACTGGCGTATAGAACACAATGGACGTTTTGTGCTGTGTCCAAATTTTCCTCCAGTCAACTCTGTCGTTTCAAGTTGTAGATTTCCAAATCTCGTAAGCAACTTTATCATGTCATCGGCAACAAGACAACGACAGCAACGACAACAACCATCTAGCGCCCAGCTGGATGCCATTGTGTCGTCGCTGTTGATACCCATTCTTCTCCAGTCAAACGCAGAGACCAATCACTTTGGTTATATGTGATGTAGTGTGAGACTGACGACAATGAGAAAAATATGCTTGCTCTCTCCCTGTTTTGGCATCTTTTCTAACTTTCCATAGGGTGAATGTCCTATGAAGATAAAAATAGAGCAACTTAAAAACGTTGTTTGCATCGGAAGCAAAGGAGACAGTCAACTGTAGGGATTCTTTCGTTTGGGGCAAGCAATGAGTAAATTGTATCCAAATGTCTTGGCACTCATTTTGGCTTGGTGGGCGAGATTTGAAAAGCAATGTGATGAAATGTATATTGAATCAGCTCCTGTTCAAGAAACCGAAAGCAAGAGTTGCATTTCTTCTAGTTCTAAACCTCAAGAAGATGCCAAGAGAATTTCCGACCAAACTACGCTTTAATCTCCTTACAAAGCCACGTATATTACACTGGGCATGCAAATTCAAGTTCTCCTCTACCTTCAACACGACCTTTTTGCTTTAGTCCAACTGCTGCCAAGAGCAATAAATAAGTTTTTCGTCATCTTCTTGTCGACGTCAAAATCGACGTTCCATCCAGAGATCAACGCGAGCCAATGAACTGGTCGATGGCTAGTAAACGATGCGCTTTTTTGGGGGCCTCCGGCGATCAACAAACAATCTGCTTGGGTTCGCTGGTTGTTTGTTGGTTTATTTGATTTTCGTATCTGCTGCTCCTTCGGTTCACCTGAGTCCCTCGGCCAGGTTAACTTGGGCAAAAAGAAGAGGAGCGTCAGCTATGGCGAGAACCGTTCGAGAGTTTCCATCGTGGAATTGCGTAAGTGAGCCAAGAATAGGAGAAAAAGTAAGCCCCCAGGCGTCTGGGTTCAAGTTTCTAAATATACCAATTCAACTGACGAGTTATCGCTTCTGTACCAAACTAGCGCCGATTGATGGCTTCAAATTAATTAGTTGATTGAGTGAAGGAGCCATTGAGATTGATTTCCGTTTCCTTGGCTGCCACAAGAGAGAAGATGCTGCTGGTGCTGCTGCTGCCACTCACTGGTTTTAATTACCAAGTTACCCGACCGATAGATCTATCGGTCGGTCGGTCGGTTGGCTGGCTGGCTGGCGTATTGCTTTGAAGGTCCGTGTCTTAGGATTGAATTGGATTGAATCGAAGAAGTCCGTGTCCAATGAGAGAGAGATCAAAGGGGCGCCCAGTTGATCAGTCGCCATCGTCAGCTGTGGCCAAATTTAGGTGGCAACTGGAAGCACAATGCTCAATTCGAAGGCCAAGAAGAGACGGAGCAGAACCAAGAAAAGGGAAAAGAGCCAATGCAAATAGCTGACAGGCAACTGACAAGTTGATTGCATTTAGTTTGAAGCTTCAGATGCTTGGCCGCTGCGTTTTCCTTGCCACTGGCTGTCCAACTTCCAACCTCTTGCTGGCCGTTTGACCGTTAGATGTGTTAACATAGATGAGCAAGCCGGGAGTTTGAAGGAGCGGTTGCAAATTTGTGGATCGTTCGTTTGATCGCCGCCGCAAGGCGCCTAGCGACGGGCTAGCTCGACAGCGGTTTGCGCATGCGGCCGCGCGCCTCGTGCTTCCGCTTAGCGAGTGATCACCTAGCGACTTGCCTATTTGTTGTCGCATAAACTGGAGGGATTTAGCATTGAGACCAAATAGCAGAGCTGCTGCAAACTAAACTAGGCTCAGTCTGGTCTCAAAGTTACGTAAGGTTTTCAGCGTTAGTGTTAGTCGAGCTCTCGAGCATCAATTGAATGTTTGACGCAAAACTTGACGCCACTTCCAAGTTTCGTCTCCCTCGTTTTCCCTGTCTATTCTCTCTCGCGCGCTCTCTGTCTCTCTCGCTCTCTTTAACTTTGACTTGATTGTCGACTGTGACAACAACTAAACGCAACAAAACTCAAGGGGCGGATCCATTAGTAGAGACGGTAGTGTAAAGTTGTTTGTTGTTTCGTTGTTTATAACATAAATACACACACAAGCTCACGAAAGAGAGAGAGGGAGAGATAGTGAAGCGCGAGTCAAGTGGCATGAGTTGAATCGATCGGACGGAAAGGAGAAAAAGAGAGCATCAAGAGCAGAGGCATCAGTTGCATAACCATGAGCCGTGAGCAGTGGGCCACGACGAGCAGTAGCCGTCCAAGTTGTAATAGTTGTGTTAGTTTGTTGGTCACCAGCACCACTGCCACCAGTTTATCTTGCCTAAACTGGTGTAACCTTTGCCAAAATCAATTTCCAAGTCAACAGCGGCACCTAGCTAGCTCCTGTTCAAGACGCACAAGTTGTCAAGCTCAAGTTGTAGCGACGGACCAGGAAACTCAAATGCCATTTAAATTCTATGAGTCGAAAAGGTGAGTAGTAGTAGTAGTAGTGGTAGTGGTTTAGAGGAAAAGAATTACAACGATTTGTTTAGATGCTCCAGCTTAAGAGACTAATATATAAAATTTTTATTGATATCAACGAAAAAACATCTCACTAAAACCAAATCAATTAGCAAGTTGCACAATCAACTAATCATTCATAAGAACTATTATTATAAAGAATCTAATGGGAGACAAAACTTTGCGCGCTTGCATCGAAATGAGCATCTACTTCCGGTTAGTGCTACAAAATCTAGCCTAAGAGTTGAAGTGATCGCAAAAAAAATCACCTCAAGAAACGAGATGTCGTCGTTTACAAGATCAAAAGTAAAAACTATCTTGAAATTGAAAAATAGAACAATGAAAAATCTGCTCTATTGTTGTAATACTTTATCGCCAATTACAAAAACCATTCTACTTGTCATATATCTGCTATGGCTTCACCTCTCCAACAAGCACACAGGTCAAGCGGCGGCCACAGGTAACCAGATGAGTGGTGTTAGTGAATTGGCAAATATAATTGGTCTTAGCACCGGAAGTGGAGCGCAGCCGCAGCATCAGAGATCAAGTAGCGCCAATTTGATTGCGCCACCAGCCAACTCGCTGACCCCAAGTTCAGCGATAGCGACGTATCCTCAGGCGTCGAGTCGCGAGATTGAGAAGCAAATTGTGGACAAAATTCTGGGCGAAGGTTATGATAAACGAATTAGACCAGCCGGCTCTGGTCCATACAATGCAAGTCGGCCAGGTAAGTCTATTACCATTATCACCGTCATGGTTAAACTCTAGTATTTGTGTGCAGTTTGTGTTAAGTGAGATCGAGCACTAGCACTGCCACCTGTACTTGGTATTGAATGGGGGAAGTACCACTAATTGGGTTGCCCCTTAGGTTGATTTTCTTGAATTTGTGGCTGCTCTTGCCTATTCTCTTGTTAGGTGTACAGTGTTCCGCAACTAGCAAAGGAAGTTTGTGTTGCGAAATACAGATGTTACTAGCCAGCCAGCCAGACGGTCGGTCGGTCGGTCGGTCGGCTGGACTTGGGTCGGTGAATGGAGTTTCCGCCGGAAGATCCATCATGATGTTGCGCCGTTTTGTTATGGGCTTTTGTATGCATCGCGACTTATGCAAAAGTGGGATAGAGTTGAGCACAACAACGATTGATTGCATTTCGTCTCTCAGTTGGATGAAGGTTGTTACTTTCCCTTGTTACGCTGCACCATGATGACGTTGCAACAACCACTGTGCAAACCAATGATGCAAAAGGCGCCTACAGATAGAGGAGGAGGAGGAGGAGAGACAACATTAAGCGGTTGCTGTGGTTTTGGGCCAAAATTGAGCAGCAGTCGCATGATGGTGGCAAAATTTCTTCGGCCTCTCCCCACAAGAGAGCACCATCGGCGAAAGCAACAATAACGAGCCGCTCGCCACCATCTTGGCGCTTGCTCTTTTTGTGCGCCACTTCCGCTGCCTTCTCTAGCGTCGTCGTCATCGTCGCCACAACCAACCAATCGACAAGATGGAAGCAAGCAAACTAGAGACAGTAAAAGATTGGTGGACGCACTCGGTGGTGCAGCGGCGCAAGGTGGTTGTTGCCAGTATCACTCTAGCTATTGCTCCAACTCTTGAGAGACTCGACGATTCATTGCTTCCAGCTGTTAGTCTGGTCTGCAACTAAAGCAATGAGCTCATTTTTGCCACGATTCTGGTCTCGCAACCAAAGAGCTGAGGGCCGAGAACCAAACACCGAAGCAATCTGTTAAAGCCGCCCCAAGATTCCAACACAATGAGATCGCTTCGTTTTCGTTTCGTTTCGTTTCGTTTCAATTCATTCAATACACTCCACATGGAGAGCAGACGTTGCGAGACCAAGAATCCAATTTTCTACTTCGTCGCGTTCTCCCACTTGCTCGTGGTGGTGTCCCTCTCCCTCGCCTGCCTTCCGCTGGCAACCTCAACTTGCTCCTCCTAGTTGCCACCACTTAAGTATGAGCTTTCCACTTTTGCTCGCCACTCACTTCCGTTTCCTCTTTTTCCAGGCTGACAAAAGTATCCCCTCGCCTCAATCTAGTGGAACGGACTGTTGCCTCTACCGTTGAAGTAGTCGTCTTCTCTCTGGTAGGCTAAACCGACGTTTCAATGTGGCTTGCGTCTATCTCTGTCTGTCTGTCTGTCTGTCTGTTGGTGGAAACGCTTTAGCCATCCACAATCACAACGAAGGGAATGGAAAGGTTCTTCCTGGGCATTAGGTAAGTGACCAGTTGAGTTTTGATTTTGGTTGGATTCAGTTTTGGTTTCGGTCAAGCTGAGTCCAATGGATATTCAATCAGGAAGACAAACACCTTCTTTTTTCGCTGAGTCACATGGGGGAGGATGCAAATTTTTTCGTCGCAACTCTTGCTCTTTTGCCTCCCACACTCGAGGAGCGAGTTTAGTTACACCAGCCAAAAGCTTGTCGACCGTCCACTTAAATCAAGCAAATCTTCCTCTTTTTTCTTTCTCGTGGGCGTAGCTCAGTCCGTTAGGCAAATCGACTGTCAGCTCCTCTGTTGCCGAGTGGTTTAATATGTCGCCTCACTGTTGGGGGCGGGGAAACCGGATTTTGCTCAATCCAAGAGGCTAGCCTGCCTGCCGAGATGCTAGCCGGCCAAAGGGCGCCAATGACGACAATGGCAACCACAGCTCACTGATGCGTGACCACAGTGCCATAGCCGCCGCCTCCAATCTGTTGGCCCCTCGATTGGCCACTCGATAAAGCAAACGTTGGTTAGCTAGCAGAAGAAGCAGCAGCTCCAGCCAGCGCGGAATGCTCTCTCTGTCGGCGGTTCCATTTTTAGCCCCGCAGCTTAGTCTCCATCGTCGTCGTCGTCATCGTCGAGTCCGCAACTACTACTATAACTTTACCCGAAATGGAAATTGGCGCCCAATTGCAACGCTAGGCGCCGATTTCCACTGGGCGCCATGTGATATGCGACTCAAGACTCCAGACTCGAGACTCGGCGGCAACCTCGCGACCGACATGATGCACAAGCGACAAGTGGCCTCAGCTTCCGGGACAAACAAGAGGCTAGTTTAGTTATACGCCACCCGAGAGTTACACCGAACCCTCTCTAAGCTGAAGTGGCGGCGACGGCGACTCACGCCGACAAGCAAGCGGCCGTTTGCCTGTTTGCGCTTCACTGGATTCGGCCGACGCCTAGCGCGGCAAAAGACAGCTGAAGCTTGCTGGCAAGATCCAAACGCATAGCGCCCACCAGTCTGAACCTCTACTTCCGGCTGCCAACATAGTCTGTGCCAACGAGCCGACCGACTGGCTAGCCGAGATTTGCTCGCCTCCAAGTTAGATCACACCACCGATTGCCTGATGGGTCCCCAGCAAGCAGCTCGTTGCTCGCTTTCCAAAAGAGCAAACTATTTCTCAGCTCCGCCGGCCACTTGAGTCGCTCCACTGCCACACCGACCCACCGACCAATCGACCGACCGACTGGCTGACTGGCGTCTAATTTGACAGGCTGTCCAAACGGCAGCAGCAGCAGCAAACAGTCGGATCGAGTGTTTCTCCTAAGCTCCTTGCTTAAATTTGTGTCGTCCTTGTTTTGTTCCTGGAACTTGACGCAAAGTAACTGCATAGTAAGCGGCCGAGCCAAAGACCTGAGTCCAACGATGACCATCAAGCCGGAGACTGGGCTAAAGCTGGCTCAAGAAGATGATCGCAACTGGGACACGCAATCAATACAAGCCGCCGGTTGCGTGCATTAATTGCTCAGGTTTCTCTCCCCAAATACACGGTCCCCATCTTTGCTTGTCTCTGGCAAAGTGCTGAGGGCGAGTTTCAATGATAGCAAACGCAATAAACTGAAACGAGTGCGATGATTAATGGGTTGCCTCCATTACATGAGGGTGCCAGTTTGACTGGGTCACCGAATCTCTGTAACTTGTGTGAAAATTGGTGGGCAGGGTGCAGGTGAGCGCATGCGTATGTGGTGCTATTTCCAGGTATCAAAACACCTCGAGTGACCTTTAATTTTTCGGGAATTTCTAGCGCAACTCCAAGGGCAAAAAGCTCAATATCCGACAAGTTCCTTGGGTCAAAAGGACACTCAGTTGAAGCATCTCTGTTTCAAGATCACGAAATAGAAAACCTCATTTCAATATCTGAACCTTTTCCGAATTTATACGCTCCAGAGTGTTTTAGGATTCTCGAAGGTTCCTGGAAAATCCCGATATCCCCAACTTTGATCTTCATTCAATCCACTTCCGATCCCGAGCTACTCAAAATCTGCAAAGAGTGGGTCTTACCGAGCATCTCGTACGCGCGGGGCCTCTCTATTACCTGGCGACCTGAAACGAAGTGGAGCTTGTTCAGAGATGATGGCAGAGTCTAATGAAATCAAATACGATCCGCCAAGATGCCCTGAACATAACGAAGAAAACCGTTTTAAGATGTCACTTGTATTGCAAAAGTTATGCAAGATACAGTGAAAATAAACACTGCAAACGTCTCAGAAGTCGGATTCTGAGCTTCCGGTTGCGTCATTATTATGCTATCGTTCATAGTTTTGGAGATACTAGTGTTTTTTGAAATATTTTTTCGCCAAAATTAAGGTCCAAAGCACACCAACGGGATTAGCAAAGAAACTCACACGTTGTTCAGACTGTTTAACTAATTATTGAGTCAAATAGTTAGGGGTCCAGGTCGTTGGAACAGGGAAGCTCGTTGAGCTGTGGAAATCTCTCATACTTAGATCCAAGTGGCCAAATTGTATCTCAAACTCGACGGCCGATTTCAGTGGAGGAAGTCACGCCACGAGTTAATTGCATAATAAATTGCACCAGTCAATATCGGTGTCGTTTTTTCTTTTCCTTTCAAGCAAAGAGGCTGCATCAACAATCGAGACAAGCTGACAGTTTTCGAGGTCGAGCCTCTCAAATAAAGAGGCCATTTGAAGTGGAGTGCTTGTACAGGTTTTACAAGTGCTTTTCGGACTTTTCTCATTTGGTTTCAGATTTTTGCTTTTAGGAAGCAGCCAATGAGCGCGCGTAGCGCCATCGCCTGATCTATTTCCTTTTTCGCGCAATCCGAAAGCAAAAAATTAGAGTCCGAAATGCTATTGTAAAACCTGTAGTGCTTGGTTGCAATAGAAGCTGCAAATGACGGCCATTTGAGCTGAAAGCAAGAAACACAGCTACCAAAGACGACAAGAATAACAACATGCTGATCTCAACACTTGGGCCCAAACACCGAACCACTTGGTTCCAAATGGACGAGTTCAATTTCGTCGCTAACTCGCCTCTCGAGTTGGATCTCCTTCCTGGTTGCTTTTCCCTGCTAGCTTAATATCCGGCAGCCGGCAAGTGGCTACAACATCTTAATCGGAGCGCCAAGTGTCAGCTAGCTGGCGAGCTGATTGTTTTTATCTAGACGGCATCTCTTTCTCTCTTTAAGCATCGCTATCTAGCTAGCCAGCTAGTCAGCCCGAGGATTGGATGGAATGGAAACAACAGAAACTCGCCCACTCGCTTTACTCTAAAGCGCAAATTGATTACATATAACTGGGCCCATCCAGTCGCTTGCTTGCTAGCTAGCTTCCAACTGAACTGAACTAAAACCAAAACTGGGCCCAAGACAAAGACATCTTTCCTCGCAACTGCCAACGAAACACAACGGACTTTCGTGGGCCTGAAACTTATGGAAGTTTAACTCACTCCCTCATTGGACTGCCATTAACGGTGGCCAGCACCCAGTGGCCATGGAGTGAGGTGCAAAAATAGCGCTAGAAACTGGGTCTAGTTCACCATATCCGCTGCTCAAGTGGCTGGTTGCGTGATCGCGACTCGCGGGTGGCAGAAGTAGAGGCAGCATCAGCCTATCGGTGGTGGTAAATGATGAATCAGGCAGCGAGCTAGAAACAAACACCTGAGATTTCAGAGAAGCGATAGTGTGACTCTATTTCTCTTTCTCTCTCACTGAAAGTGGATGTAAAGCTTGCGACACCAACAGCCAGCAGTTAGTTTGTTGTTGTTTCAAAGAGAAAACTTAACTTAAAAGTACCGTAAATCATAACTCCAGGTGGCTGGTTGGCCGACAAGCTAGCAGCTAGCTTGCCAGCAAGAATCAAACTGGAGCGAGTTGTGACAAACTTGATAAATAGCCGCTCAAAAAGCAGTGGCTAGCCAGTGGGCCCCATGCATCTAGTCGCTTGTGTTGGTTGGTTTGAGCTGAGCTGAGTTGAGGTATGACAGCGAATAGCTGTGAGTTTGCATTTTCTCCCTCCACCAACCTCAAGGCCCGAGCTACTTCCGGTGGTCGAGCGAGTTTTTTGCTTTCTCTTCTTTTGCAAACTAATCATAGACTTACGATAGTATGAAACTTGGATCTGGTAGCTAGAGCGGCTCAACCACCAGACGCTGCTGTCTTTCGTCCATCTCTAGTTTAGCCCCCGTGTTAGCTGGCTAGCTAGTAAACAAATAACAATAACAACTACTACATCTAGTTAGAACTTTTAGAGGGCAGATCTAGCTCAGAGCTCAGCACGAGCTTATCGGCTTCGAGGGCAAATTCCGCTTGGCAAGCTGGCAAAAAATGTGGATGTGCAGTTTGCTCACTCTGTTTTGCGTTGCTCATCATCCAATTGATCCTTCCCATTTGCTTTCTCTCTCCCTCTCTTTCGCTAGCCTCTCTATACACAATCTCTATTCAATCAGTCGATTTGATTCGATTCAATTCAACTTTTTGCGCTTATGTTGCGTCATTCAATGACTCACTTTACGATGGCAACAAGAGTCGCTGCCACTTCCGCCGCCAACGAGCCCAATAGTGTCAACTAAGCAATCTGACGTCACACTGTATACTCCTGTTGTTTATGCTTCCGCATCGGTTGACCAAACTCAGTTGCTTCCGTTGATGGCCAACAGCAAGTTAAGCAACCGGCCAACCACTCTAACTGGCGGGCTGGTGTTTGCTCACTTGACGACAATCGACTGACCATGGTCTGGTGATGTAATTACTTGGCTTTCTTCTCTTTGCAATCCAAATGAATGGAAATCCGACGTGGTGATAGCAAAGTGAAAAAGTGCAACAGCCACGTCGGATTGTATTGGAATGTTTCAGCGAGAAATGTTTCCGGTTGAAGCCGTTGGACTAGCGGAACTCGATGCGATTGTTTTATCGCCTCTAGATCTCAGGTATTTACGATCATCATCACCATGAACACCCTTACCATCATCGTTGCAACACAATCGCCGATGTTACTGCCCCACCTTCCCTGATTCCCATCTATCCCTCCAAAACATACATTGAGCTGGAGTTTATTCCTGTGAGAACTCTCAAGGGTCCCGTTGGCGGTTATTGGTAGCGTAAATTTACCCTCCCGATGGACCCAGAGCCGAATAGACTGCCTTTGAGGAGAGATTACAGCGTTAGCAAAATTGCCCGACGCTGCGGATATTTGGCCTGGCACGTACGCAAACAAATCTTGCCCACAGCCAGGCGACCAACGACCACCGGTAAACTTCCGGTTCCGCCAAAGGCACACAGACACACAAAGACTCGTGCGGTGAGCGGTTCTTTGGTTTGTTGTGGTTGTTGCTGTGGTCGCGCTTGTGGTTGCAACGAAACTAGACCACCTTTAAATGATCGGCCCAATTGGGTTAGCTTGTCCTCGTCGTCGTCGATCGTCGTTTTTGGTCGTCTCTGGCAGCCAAAAAGGGAGACACCTCAGGTGAAGTCCGTGACTTTGCGGTCTCGGTCGCAGTCGCAGCTGCGACAAGTGTAGAGTTGAAAAAAACTGCACTAGCAAATAAAAGCTTTGACCTGGATCTAACTGACCAACGGTTTACCTGCTTCCATTTTTGATGGTTTTCGTGTCTCTATTTCTCGTTCCAGCGTTTAGTTGTAGCTAAGTGGAAGGTTGAGTTTAGTTTTGCTGAGTTGAGTTGAACAAAATGGACTCAACCATACTGGCAACCAAGAGACTCGGTCCCATGGAAGCTGACAGAGTTAAGGGGCGTGGCCTTGAGATGACAAATTGGCCTCCGCTTTTCTTTTCTCTGCTTCCACTTAAATAACCAAGTTGAGCTCCTTCTCTTTGTATAGCTGAGGTTTACCTGATAGGAAGCTAACTTGAGATTCAGGTTCAAAAATAACTAACTTTAATTCAATGATTGAACCCCCAAATTCCAAATCAAACCGGAAATAACAATCACAGGCAGCGATGGACCGACGATCGTTAGAGTGAACACATTGGTTAGGAGCATATCAAAGATTGATGACGTCACTATGGTAAGTAGCAAGTGTCTAGCTCGCTAGCTATCGATCTAATTATAGTCAATCCGAAGGAGATCGAGATGCTCTTGCGCCCAAAGCGAGAGCCTTGGCCCTTGTTGGTGGGCTAGTTGCTAGAGTAAATCTCGCAGTTTGAGTTTCAAATATGCAATCATAACAAACGACCAGCTGGCAAGCTAATGGTCTCGCCAGTTTGCTTCCTTGTCGTCTGCCGTTGCTGCCTCAACTTTGCTTTCTCGGGCGCAACGAGGGCCTCGCCCGAGGCTTTGGCGCGTCAAATTCACAGTTGAAATAGCAACTTGTCCTGCAAACTCGGCTAGTGATTTGCGTTCCATGAACTCGACTGCCGACAGAAGTGGCAGCAGCAACAGCAAGCTTGCCAGCGACTAAAATCCAATCCCTCTCTCTGTTTTTGACATTGAGCTAGCAGCGTCATGTGCAACCCAATTGGGGTTACGTAACGTTGCTCTAGGTGCTATCCGTAACCCATTGGCAGGTCGCGCGAGTTTTGGTTCACGAGTTGAGTTGCGTTGTGTTGCGTCGCGCTGATCCCTTTCAAGAAAACCACCGCCTGGAAGCGACTAGAGAGCGAGCAAGAGACGAAAAAACTATCAGCCGCTCGGTCGAGTGGCATTTCGCCTCTCGCTAGATCAACTGGCAGCTTGGTGCGCTTATTCGTCTCACGTACACTCCTGAACTGCCAGCGACCTGGCCACTTCCGGCCAGCTCCGAGGATCTAGGCTACTTGCATACGAGTCGCTCATGAAGATTCAGTGCTTTTGGGGAGGAGAGGAAAAAAGTGTCGCTTGGATTTGTATTTGGGCCGCAACTTCATTCATCGTATTCCTTACGCTACTGTTGGGCGCATCACGAGCATCATCATCATCATCAGATTACAGTACATGAGCCGAGTTAAGTCTCGCACTCTGGTCTACTTGCTCCTCCTCTCGACGACGCAACTTGCGACGATGGACAAGAGCTATCGCTCGTTGCTTTCTGCTTGTTTGCGACCTTAATTCTTGGAAATGCAAGTAGAGTTTGCATAACAACAACAATCATTGTGAGCAAATCGGGCGGCAAATTTGAATTTCGCCAAGAATGAATGGAAATCGCAAATCCCTTCCTCGTTTTTGCTTTCACTTGGAGCTTAGATTGCCAAATAACAAGCACAGGAGAGAGAGAGAGAGGAAGAAACGGTGTTGCCATGAATAATAACCACCGGCGATCCATCATTTGCTTAGCGACCCTATGTGCGCGTCTCCCGCTTGGCTGAAATTCCAATACACAGCACAGTGAGCTGAGAGCTAGGCGCAATGGCCGCCCGCTCAGCGTGCGATACTATCATTTAAATCATTATGCAATCAACCAGCTAACCACTCTCTCTCTCTCCCTTTCTCCTTCTTCTTTTCTCGATCTCGATCTCCAATTCAACACTCCATTTGATGAATTATAACGACAACATCAACCGTGGCAAACACGACCGTGAAAAAACCTTTAGGAATACTCTGTTCAGCTGTCGCTTCGTCAGGAGTGGACCGACGATCGGCTTGCTTTTGGCAAGATGCCGCAATACAAAAACTACGGCTTAAATTCAATTACCCTCACCGAGCAGGAGCGTCTTTGGAAACCGGATTTGTTTTTCCGCAATGAAAAAGAGGGCCACTTTCACAAGATAATCATGCCCAATGTCTTGCTTAGAATCAAGGGCGAGGGCGAAGTTCTATACTCGATTCGTATTAGTCTGGTGCTCGCCTGTCCCATGGACTTGAAGTATTATCCATTGGACAAGCAAAATTGCACCATTGAAATGGCATCTTACGGTTACCTCGACGAAGATCTCAAGTTTATTTGGAAAGAGGAGAATCCGGTTCAAATTGCAAAGGCTTTAAATTTGCCCAGATTCACTCTGGAAACTCATGGGACTGCCTATTGTACCTCGCGCACCACAACAGGCGCCTACAGTTGTTTGAGAATTGATTTAATATTTAAGCGAGAATTCTCGTATTATTTAATTCAAATTTATATTCCCTGTTGCATGCTGGTCATCGTTTCCTGGGTTAGCTTTTGGTTGGATCCGAATGCAATTCCGGCTCGAGTTTCGCTTGGAGTTACCACGTTACTAACAATGGCCACCCAAATTTCAGGTATCAACGCCTCGCTACCACCTGTTAGCTACACAAAAGCCATTGATGTTTGGACAGGTGTTTGCTTGACCTTTGTCTTTGGAGCTCTGCTTGAGTTTGCCCTAGTTAATTATGCCTCGCGAAGCGATCAACACAAGCGCGAAATGCTCACCTCGGCACTGACCCATACGCAACAGATGCGTTGGCGCGAGGCTACAGCGGCGGCGGCGGCAGCGGGCGTCGCCCCGCCCACCTCACCGCCGCCCGACGAGAACTCGCCCTCGATGCTTGCGCAGCTTGGGCCCAATGGAAAGCCGCAGCCCGCCTTCTTCGGGCAGCTGTTCACACCCACCCAGGGAGCCTCGATGGTGGGCGTGCAGCTGCACCCCCAAGTGGTCACGGCGGGACCCATTGCCACCGCCGACTCAATGTTTAAGCCAACTTCCGGCGGAGTGGCCACCAGCGGCGCAACTCTCCGGTCGGCGGCCAGCTTGAGGGGAATAGCAACAGTTGAGGGCTCGAATGGAGGTCAGGCGGCTGGAGCGGCCAACGGAAAGATCATGGCCAACGGTGGCCACAATCAGGCGGCTAATAATCTGGCCAACAAACATATGAACTGCGCACTTCAGTATTTGGTAAGTTCAAACAGTTTTGCGACTGTCTTTTGTCGCTTTCAATTAGATTTGATTCGCTTGATGCACACCCCTTTTACCTGTTCGAAAGAATCGGGACCGACAACCGTAAACCGATATTGCGCAACTCCATGTCGATGGGCGTCTGGTGTTTACGGGCCAATTGATCAGCTGAATGTCAATTGTATCAGTCGAAACAGACAGAGACCAACTGCACTGATAACGATTCTTCCGGTCGGATTCCACTGAATTGCACGACAAATTTCCAGCCGGAAGTTGAGCGACAGCAACCGTGACGTGATCTCTCCTCGTCCAGTCAACCTATCGCTCGGATGATGATAATAGGCGAGCATCGACCTCCTCGCTAGAATTGACGATGACAGTTGGCCCTGAAGCAAAACGATAGACTGGCCACGAGATTAGCTGGCTAGTTGAATGGCAGGCTGATCACGGGGAAACGAACGAGTGACGAATCCCGAGGGACCAAGCAAAGCAAACATTTCCGCGTTTTCCACATCCCAGTGTCTCGAGGGCCCGAGTCCATTCGCCACGCTGGCCGGCCGGCCGTCTAGTAATGATATAATGGTAATGTGAGGCCATTAGTCGCAGCCAGTTTTGCTGGCCGCTTGATACTGAGCTAAACAAATCGTTAGCCGACAGTTGGCCTGTTAGTCGGAGACTTGCTCGGTGCGCCCAAGTGGCCTCCTTGAAAATTATCTCCAATCCTTAGAGCTAGAGAAATATAGCTAGCCAATGAGCCTCTCGTCTAGACTGATGAATTGATGACCACTACCACGACAGATCCACGACGAGCCATCGATTCATCAGCGTTTCAAGTTAACGACTTGCACGACGACGAAATAAGACCAAATTGAAGACGACCACAACGACAACCAAGCTGATCGATTGCCCTCTCGTGTCTGTCAGTCAATCGGTTGGTCGAATCACCTCCCCTTTGGGTGTGTGAGAGTTGGTTTGTTTTGAGATGAGTCCTTCCATTTCGCTTCCCCTCGCCATCAACAACAAACCACCACTCGATTGCGACCTCAGGCAACCACCAAAGTCTAGCGAAACTCGACACTCGTTAGCCATCTGCCACTGCCTCTTCCAGGCGCATCATTATCGCACCACAAAGCTCCAGGGCCAACCAACTCGCTGCCATTCAAAGCTCGCGAGAATTGGCCAGCCAATAATGTTGTTTGCGTTTGTATTAGAAGAAATCATCCCTCTGGACTGACCAACCGAGCAACCGACTGACGTGTTGAGTTTTCCGTTTGCCCGCTTAGTTCCCTTGCGGGCTAGTGGATCGATTGAGTTGCTGGGGTAATTGCTAGTGGAGGTTTTCGACGACCACCAGCAGCAGAGCGAAGACGGCACTTGGTCTTTCCGAGTCGCTAGGCGCTGGAAGGTTCCTAGCGCAAAACGCGCCGCCCAAACCAAAATAATCTGCCAATCAGTGAGCACCAACTCTCTCTCTCTCTCTCTCTCTCTCTCTCTCTCTCTCTATCCACTCACCTGCTGCCAAATTGAGCCACCAACACGAGAGTTACCTGTAGTTACCTGCCAAACAACTCTCTATATTTGTGAATTACACTAGCTAATACACTGGAATTTGCCAGCTCTTGTCGTCCATCGGCCATCGATTCATCAGCGAGCAACGATGCTGTATGTCAGTGACGAAATTTACCAAGACCAATCTTCTATCCATCGGCTGGTTTGGTTGATTGGTAGATTTGTCCACTTACTCGCCGCTTCATTGTCATCAACTCCTTCCTTTTATCATCCCCACTGATGAGCGAAAGAAAGAGTACGAAAGAACAGGTAAATCAAACTCTACTCGAACCGACGACCCAAATTTAGGGAGCGAGGCGCATGTGTAGGGCTTAGCCTTCGGATGGATGCCTTCGCTTCAATGCCAAATACATTGAAGCAAAGGCTTGTGTGTTGCTCAACCAGGTGATAAAAGAGTATCAGCCAACTAATACTCTGATGACGATGATACCGATTGAGTAATCAGCCCCTCCCCATCCACCTTCTTAACCCAACTTCTCGCAGGGTAGATCCGCCGCCAAATAAGGCAAAATAAATACGATAAAAGTCTGGCCACGTCGTTGGATGTTGCGAAATTAGAGAAACCAAACCAAAGAGAAACGACCAAACCTCGACCACGACATTAGATGGTGCCGCGCCTTTTGTCACTTGAAACTCTTTTGAACTTCCCTTACACTCTTGATCCGATTACTCAGGACGAGATCCAATTGAGTTACTGTTGATTTTGTGTCAGTCCCGATTGCGTCGTCATTGACATCAGATCAGACTAGTCAATCAATTCGCTCTTATTCAATTGAATTCCATTCACATAGACCAACTCCCTCCTCGTTCTCCCTTTCTTTCCTTACCTATTCCCCTCCATTGCGCTCGAGTGGCTTCGTCTTCATGGGCCCGCCTACCTATCTAACTATATACCTATCCGCATTCATGATACTAGCAGACTCTCACTTTTTCCCATTAATTGAATGAATGCCTCCGACTAACCAAAATTCAAACCTCTCCATTATCTCGCTGCCGGCCACTGATCTGCGGCCAACAACTCCATTTGTAAATGTAGAAGTCGCCTAGAGAGGTGCACATGGTGGCGCCGAAGCGCAAGAATTGGTGCAAAATGTGGCTTGCCAAATTCCCAACTAGATCAAAGAGGATCGACGTCATCTCCAGGATATTCTTTCCATTAAAATTTGCCCTCTTTAACCTGGTCTATTGGACCACTTACCTCTTTCGAGAGGAGGACACAGTGGCGTGAGAGATTTCATAAGCAAAATGGAAAACGAAATGAAACGATCAATTTACCTAGTTATTGCATTTGCACAAGAACAAATCTGACGAGTAATGAGAAGTTAAGTGTAAATACTGACTTGGGGCAAGAAAAAAAATGAAGTGTTGACTTCGATAACAAAGATTTAATTATCCACCGAATTCATTTATTAAAAACATTATGACATCGATTGACAAACAAACAACTACCTGCTTTAGGTAAATCACAGGTTATAACTCTTTTGAATGCTAGAATCAAACTAACAAGGAAGAGCTCATAGGATGTCTTTTGGATTCCAGCAAAAATGCTTGTCCTTGTTCAAACTATTGAGCTTCTCCATATCGCCATCGTCGATTGTGAAGTCGAATATGTCCAAATTGGGCCGCAGATTTTCAATCTTCGATGTTTTCGGGATTAAAAGGCAGTCATGTTGCAAACCCCATCTTAGGAGAATTTGTGGTATTGTTTTGTTATACTTTGAGGCCAGCGATTTGACTATCTCGTTGCCAAATAATACAGTCCAGCCGGGTGGGTTGCTCTGCGAGGAACCCAATGAGGAATACGCCTGGAGATAGATTGAGTTTTGCTTGCAAAAATCTAGCAAGCTCTTCTGGTAACACATTGGGTGGAACTCTACCTGATTCACAGTTGGCTTGATCTTGCAATAGCTTAGCAAATCAGTCAGATGACTCTCAGTGTAATTAGAAACTCCAATTGACTTTATCTTGCCCATCGACACTAGACTCTCTAATTCTCCCCACGTTTCAGCTCGTATATTCTTATTCTTTGGATCTTTTGGTGGGGTCTTTGCAAGGCCTGGCCAGTGGACTAGCACTAGATCGATGTAGGATAGTTTCAATCTCTTTAATGAACCCATCACTGCGGTGTTTGTGTTTTCTCTACCATGCTGCCAGGGTGCTATCTTAGTTTCGATAAAGATGTCTTCTCGTTTCAGTTCCTGACTCGCCATCTTGTCGTAGATGACATCTCCGATGAACTCATCATTTCCATACATTGTTCCAGTATCCAACAGCTTATAACCAGATGATATTGCCTCGCTGAACAACTTGAGACATAATGCTTTGTCCTTGATGCCGTAGGTGCCCACTATATAAGATTTGGTGCATTGAGATGAAAGATTAGTAACTATGGACTGTAACTTGTAAGACGGGTCCGATCTCTGGATACTTACATCCTATCCTTGGCATCTTCGAGGCATTGTTCAGTAATACATGGGCCGCCATGTCCTTCGAATTGTGGTTTGTTGTCGTGGCGACTTTTTCCGTCGATTTTTGAACTGCCGCTTCTACGTTTGCTTTTTGAGTAACCTTGCCTAAGTTCTTGAATGCCTTAAATATGCTAGACATTATACTTGATAGCAAGTATGTTTGGCAAGTGCAATTAGTAAATACTAGAAGATAAATACTATCAAGATTACAGTGTGTTCGAAAGTCACATATATTCTCCGCAGCGCCCCAAGCGGCGCTTTTGGTACTAAATCAGCGGCAGATGGGAGCTGTGGCGGTGCACGCGGGTCAATGATTCTCGACTAACCGACAGGCCAATCAGACTAACCCACTCCGACCCGATTTTTTTCCCTAGCAAGGTTGGGGTTTGCCCGACCGCATCTATGAGAGCAACGAGGGCGTGAACGCGTAAGCCGAATCTCCAAGACTGAGCTGTGTTGAGCGAGTGAGCTGTGGAGCTGGAAAAACGCCTTTCTCCCCTGAGGTAATATGCGATTTTCGACCACATTGTAGATATCCAGTTCTAAATGAAGCACATGTTATTATTTACTTCGCGTGTGATTCACAATACCAGTCACGGTGGGACTGTCAAACAAATTGCGGAAGTCGCGCGTGTTTTTCTGATTAGAACGCGATTCATTGAGACTCGGCCATAAAAACGGCTAGAAAGCGATTGATTGTCGGGTGTAACAAGTTATAATTTAATTGCTTTAGTCACCTGTTTGCGTAACGAGGTGTTGCTCTATTTGATAGAGCTTCGAGTTTCAACTTGATCAATTCCAGCTTACGCTTTGCTTCGCATTCTGGAAAGTTTTCTAGATCATAGTACTCCGGCGCTATAGCCAGGAGCCATTCGGGTTTAACCTCCATCACAGTTCGTATATACTTCTTGGACGTGAACACAAACTCATGATAGATGACCCACTCGGGACGGTGAGTCAGTGAGCTGGACGGGTGAATGAAGACTTCTTGGTTGTCCTTGCACGTGAGATAGTGTCCAGCTCTCTCCAGGTGTGCCACTTGCATGAAGAACCCGGACACCAAAGATTTCCGGATGTTATTGTAGTACTCACGACTAGAAAAATCAGTCGATTCTCTCTTGAGCCCTAATTTATCCATAATACGCTCAAGTTGTACCCTTGCACTATCGACTGATTTCAAGGACCTGTAGTTGATAAAGTTCTCGTAACACCAATCTTGGTCAT
Source organism: Aculops lycopersici (assembly GCA_015350385.1). NCBI lineage: Eukaryota > Metazoa > Arthropoda > Arachnida > Trombidiformes > Eriophyidae > Aculops > Aculops lycopersici. The sequence goes on from WNKI01000002.1 coordinate 2,234,816, forward strand.
CGTTGTTCTGCTTGAAAGCATGGTAGACATTCAACAGTGTCAGGTGGTCGCCATGGTCATGTGTGAATTTGATCTTTGCGTCATCGGCAGCCTTTCTCTGATCGTTGGGCCGAACGAAACATTGTGGAACCGAGAGCATTGCGGTTATGGATAGAATTTCATTTGAACATTTGAAGTCACAAGATGTGATGAGAGCTTTAGCCAATTCAGGTTCAAGCGGAAACTCGGCCATCATCGAGCCAACTTCTGTCAAGTTGCCATCATCATCGACAGCTCCCAGATAATTTAGTAATTCGAGCGATCGCATGAGAGTTTCCGGTGCAGGTGGGTCCATGAAGTCAAAGTGCACCAAGTCGGTTATTCCGAGCTTGATAAGGTTGAGTGTGATGGAATTCAAGTTGGACCTGAGAATCTCAGGATAAGTCTGTTCCAACATGTCGTTTTTGAAAGCATTTTGGGTGTAAAGTCTAAAACATTTGCCTGGTTTCGTACGACCGGCACGACCAGCACGTTGCTGAGCCGAAGCTTTGGAAATGGGTGACACTAATAAGGATTCCTCTCTTGTCCTGGGATTAAATACTTTCTGCTTACTGAAACCAGGATCGATGACAAATACAACCCCGTCGATAGTGAGCGAGGTTTCAGCTATATTGGTTGATATAATAACTTTCCTCCCCAACTTTCCGTCTCTTGTTGGTGGTCTGGGTCCAAAGATTCTTTGCTGCTGCGCTGGTGGTAAAGTTGAGTATAATGGTATACAGTCTAAATCGCCGAGATCTTTTCGACTTCTCGCTTCATTTTCAATCCTCTTGCAAGCCTCTTCGATTTCCTGTGTATGTTATGGAGTTGAAACGAAGCAGATTAGATATCAGAAGTGGCACTAAAGACCTACTGTAATTTGAGATTGAAAGAAATAAAATGTTCCGTCATTGCTCTGGGCAACCATCCTAGTTTAGTCGAAGATGAATACCCCTATAATTATACGGACGATTGCTTTAGGGTCTTAGTGTTGGCGTCAGGACTGTAATATATCCTGACATCCGAGGATAACGTGACCCAAAATCAGAATATTTGAGATTGTATGCAAACTTACCTCCATTCCGGTTAAAAACAACAAGATATCGCCCTCCTCATGTTCATGGTCGGCATGAATCTGGAAGACTGTCTCGACTGCGGCGTCTAGAAAGTCCTTTGCGGGCCTTTGAGCCCAAAGAATTTCGACAGGATGAGTTCTACCCGGAACACTGAGGAGAGGAGAATTGTCAAAGTATGTTTGAAACTTGCCTGCATCTAGAGTGGCACTCATCACAACAATCTTGATATCTTTTCTATCCACAATTAGTTGCTTAAGCACCCCGAGGAGAATGTCTGTAGATAGGGTTCTCTCGTGTACTTCATCGAGTATTATCACACCATATTGTTTCAGTCTACGATCGTTCATAGCTTCTCTAAGTAACATGCCATCAGTAAGATACTTGAGCACTGTTTTGCCCGAAGTGCAAGCCTCGAATCTAATGGAATAACCGACTTCATCTCCAAGTTTTACGTCCATCTCCTCGGCAACTCTAGCGGCAACCGACATTGCTGCCACTCGACGAGGTTGAGTACAAGCTACACAAAGCTTGTGACCTTCCTCCTCGTTTTGCTTCAGACAATAATCGACACACCATTGCGGAATCTGGGTAGTTTTGCCACTACCTGTTTCACCGACTAACACAATGGTTTGGTTTTCATCTAAAAGTCGCATAAATGTATCCCTGTACTCCCAAACTGGCAACTGGACTCGTTTCTCGTGGATATCCTTCCATCTCCTGGAGTAAGGTTTCTTGGTAAAATTGTTTGTCTCGCTGTCGATAGTTGAATTATGAACATCTGAAGCGCCTAGATCACCGGCATTAGGGTTATCCATTTTGTGCAGCTACAACATTGCTATTTAGTTACTAATTTGTAAAAGTGATGTTGTATTGCCGTGCTAAAATCATTATTTGATTGGAAGTCCTTGATGGTCATCGGAGGAATGAGCGGATATTACAACGGGGATGGCTGTTTTTCTCGAATGCCATGTGCGTCGCACGCTGCCGACAAAGTTCGCTTCCATCCTCCTGCGGTATCGTCGATACCGTATCGACTCGCGGAAAATCTACGGCCTCTGTCCATGTAGGGGGCACAGGTTATTGTTTTTATCGACCTACTTATCAATATCCTCTACATGATAGTTATCCTACTCTAAATAATTTTTTAAAAACTGATAATTGATAATTATGCCTAAACTCAAAACCAAATTTTATAAAGTTGTCATGTGGTGAAAGTCCACAACGCTAGTGGAGGCTACGATGCATCCGTTCGTGTTGGGCGTGCGACAACTGAGAGCGAAACAACTTTGGCGCTCTAAAAAACCATCGTCCGGCTACGGCCCCAAGAATTGTATTACATCATCCCAATCATTTCGATCTATTTTAACATTATGAACACGAGACCGATATTTCACAATGTTTTTGGTAGTTTCTCCACCTCAGCTCCACCTACAAGTAGCAATGTATCATCCACAGCCGTGCAATATGCGATGCCTAGATCTCCAACAGAATCGATTGTCAACTTATCAGCTGTGAATTTTCCGGAACGTATCAAGTGCGATTTTTGCGATGTAACCTTCAAGAGTGATCTAGATGTATCTAAACATTTACATAGTGAAATTCATACTCAAAACAAGGACCGTGTTTTGGCATCCAAACCCCGTGATAAAGAGGTGGAGAAGCACATACCTAAAAACTGGCGCAAGGCACTCGAGTCAATAGGAGTAAAGAGCGTCTTTGATCTCAGAGATCTCAATGAGAAGAATTATTTTCACATTAAGAGTAAAGTCATGGCCAGTGTAGCCAAGCAATTGTCGAAAGTTTTATTGGTTGCTATAGTCGAATTTGAGACAAGGGATTTTCCTGACTTTATTAGAAACATGCTGCTTGAGTCATGTCTACTGGAGGATCCACCAGCGCCTCCGGTGCATTCAAAGCCAAAGAAAGCGAAACAACCTGCTAAGAAACCAGCTACAGCCAAGTCAGTTCTACCTAGTCCTGTTGCCAAACAACCTTTAGGAGCAAAACCATCTCAACCTCAGTCAGCGAAGCGGCCGCAACCCTCGACCTCTGGTACCCAACGACCTGTTGCATCGCCAACTAAGCGTTTTGCTAATGAGCCGCCTAGACCTCAGCCAGCGCCACAAGTCGCTAGGTCTCGACCAACACCCCCTCCGACCACCAGACCTCAGCCACAAACATCAAGGGTGCCATCGTCGGGGGCGAAACGTCATTCCAATATAACCCAACAAGCAGAGCAAATTAGACAACCAAGACCTTCCCCAGCTAGACCACAACCCAAACCGTCATCGAGTGCCTCAAAGAGGATATCTGAAGTTGGCCCACCCTCCAACAAACAGACAGCGCCAGCTCATCCAAAACCTGTACCGCTCTGCGTACAGAGGGCGAGAAAGGAAGCTTCAGCCAGAGAAACAGATAGATCTGTGCCGTCAACCTCTCGAGAGTCAAGGGAAGTGAGGGCATCGGACTCCTCGAAAAAGCGCCAGAAGAAGAGGCCACAAATTGAGGAATCTTCAGACTCGTCCGAGTCGCAACCACCACCACCAAATAAACCCGACTTGCTACTTCCAAGGGCCATGTTAAATCCAGCACCGGAGCCGAGAAAGGATTCGAATTATGTACCCAAATTAGCCAAGATTAAAGTGGAGCCCAGGCAAGATTGAGTGCATCGTTGCAAATAAATATTTTCGTGAACTATTCCTGGCAACTGATCAATGGATGCTCTTGAGGATGGCTAGTTCCTGATACCTATGATGTATCTTTCCCTCCTACGTAGTTATTTTGACTTATCTTCACTTCATTTGCAATTCAATTTGAACCAAATGCGTTTACCACCTGTTTGCGCCTGGATAAAACAAAATTAGTTTCCTTTTCAAACTCACGATTCAATATCTTGACTTCTTGAAAGTGAGGGCCCGGCGTAGCTGTGGTTTTCTCATTTTACTAGATCAGAGAAGGATGACACTTTGAGAAAGGGTTAAGTTAACCTTGGTGATGCGTTGTAAATTGAGTAGCGGTAATCGGTGGCGCGATAGATATTAGTCGCTTGAAATGGGAAGTTGCACGTTCTGTTGTGTTTTTCGTTCAATTATTTGTTAAGTATTTTTCTTCTCTTCGTTGTAAACACACTGTGTTACACACAGGCTTTCTCCTTGTGTGACGGCGCCACCACCAATGCTGCCCTAAAAGTACCAATAAATTTATCTCGGCTTGTGAAAGTTCTGCATGAACATTGTTATTGTTATCTCCATTAGGATGTTTACAAAATTATTATAACTCCCTCATTTATATCATAGCTGGTTCCCGCTTATAGCCAAGCTCTCCAACAAGCTCACCTATTTTGCCCTTTGGCACGGGCAACGACTGAGCCTCAAGACAACCAGAATTCCTTATATTCCATGTGATCATCACTTGGTATCTTTCACAATTGGAACTTCAAACTTAATTGTTGAACTCATCAAAAAGCACCATAATGACACAGCCACGACAATCGAGACGCTAAATAACATTAGACGACTGTCCCCTAGTCTATTAGGTGAAGCAATTTTAAAACTTTTCCTCCCGTAGCAGGTCTACGTTAGCAAAATTAACCTCCAGTAAGGTAAAAAATCTCATCTAGCTATTGAAGGTTCACCATTCCAAGACTCCTATCGAAAGCAAAACTTAACGTAGATGTGAAAAGATGCGATAGATAGCAGATTCCTAGTCGTCTATTCGGGTCAGCTATCAATAAGACTTCTGGGGGGCAACCGAAGAGTTGTCATCCACCAAACATCATCCTCGCCAACTACATATGTTTTGATATTTAGTTAACCCAAACCATGAACCATGGGCGACATATTGTACTATCAGAAGGATGAGAGGCCCAAATTTGTTGGCCGCTATCTCATCGGAGACCTCATTGGTGAGGGTAGTTATTCAAAAGTCAAAGAGTGTATTGATTCTGAGACACTTGAGAGGCGAGCAATTAAGATAATGAAAAAACAACGACTTAAAAAGATACCAAATGGCGAGGAAAATGTTAAACGCGAAACAAGGTTAATGTGCAAATTAGATCATAAGAATGTTGTGAAATTGATTGATATAATTTACAATAATGAGAAGGAGAAATTATACATCATTATGGAATATTGTGTTACTGTTTTACAAGAATTATTTGATAGGGCCCCAGAGAACAAACTGCCCATCTCACAGGCGCATTATTATTTTGTTCAATTACTTGATGGTTTAGAGTATTTACATAGTCAAGGTATCATTCATAAGGATATAAAACCAAGTAATTTATTGATTAACAACTCAAATGTAATCAAAATAACTGACTTGGGCGTCTCAGAGCAATTAGATCTATTTGATTGTAACGATTGGTGTTCCACAAGTCAAGGATCGCCAGCCTTTCAAGCGCCTGAATTGGCCGACGGAGTTGAGAGGTTTAGTGGCTTCAAGATTGACATTTGGTCTTGTGGCGTAACATTATTTAGCATTACGACGGGAAGATATCCATTCGAGGGCGAGAATATCTATAGATTATTTGAAAAGATTTCTAGATGTGAATTTACTATGCCAGAGGATTTAGATCCAGCTTTGCAAACTTTATTAGCTGGTATGCTGGCCAAGGATCCAAACGAAAGGTTTAGTCTAAGTCAAATTAAAGCACACGATTGGGTTAGAAGGAAGCACCCACCGATAAGTGAGCATGTGCCGCTTCCATCTCAAGCTGCCTCAATTTACCCATAGGGTACCGTGTGATTCAAAATTAAAATCACAAAACCAACATGTTTTCGTGTTACACACCCCTTTGTACATGAACGACGCGTAATCTCAATGGAAAAACTGGTTAGATGGCGCGGGGTCGAGTGAAGGGGCTGGTCACTTTGATGCAGAGTCCGAAAAATCATCAACATCCAATGAGGAGATTTATAATGGTAGTGTAGGGACAACAAGTGGTGTTGGTGGTAACAATGATCCATCACCAGCGACAAAACATCAATGTCTCCTTCTCTGATGAGAGAAACCAGATGGGATGTTTTCACTTTCATTTCCACTTCCACTTACTCAATAATTAAAGAGACTTTGGTCGCGCCGGCTGAGGTCCTCAATAAGCGTGCCTCGTTGCATCGATATACTCCTTGTAGTTGAATGCCGGCACCGAGTTTGCGAAATCTTGTTGCGCCATTTGCTCCTGGTACTGTGGTTGCCTCTGTGTTATAGGCTGTTGCAACTCTCGGTATTATATTGTTATATTATTGGACATTGCAAATTTATCATCATTAAAATCAATGAAGACGGATCGTAGGTGATATCATCGAGCGCTTCGACTCACAACTTTTCACATGCAACCCAAAACTATTGTTTAGTTCATCTACCTACCCCAACATTGATTGCCTGTTGAATCGTGTCCTCAATGTTCCTAAAAGCACCGACTGGTTTTGCTTTCGCCAGCTCCCAAGTGGGGTCCTGCTGATACTGCATGTAGGTGCCAGTGGCTAGGTCGTGTCTTGCCTTTGGTTTTGGCAATACAATAGGCAACGTTCGGTACGTTTGATGGGCAATCGATGCCCTCTCAAGTTGCCTGTTCCACATGAACTCTTTTCGTTTGTCATCAGGTAAAACTGAACTACTTGGCGAGCGAGCATTCCTCACCGACTTCGACCTTCTCGGCAGCGATTGGTAAGCATTGAGTGTCGAGTGAGAGTCAGCTACGCTGACCGAACCACCACCACTTGTTGGTAGAGGCCTTTGCAAATGACCAATTGTAGGCTCGTGCGACGAGAGTGATGGCGACTGACTGAAGCCAGAGAGCGAAATTGTATCGCGAGTTTCCACCGGCGACACCTGTTTGATATCTTGCTTTCGCATGGCTGACTCATAGCCCAAATTTTCACGTTGCTGTTGCTGGTGTTGGTGATGATGGTTTTGTCCAATCCAACTAGAGTTTTGCAAGTCACTTTGTGGCGCCAAATTCTCCTCGTTGTTACCTGTGATGATTTTGGCATGCGATACATTTGAGCTGGTAGTTGATTGAATCTGCTTGCTATTCAAAAAGCTCTTATGCACCGTAGACGTGGGCCAAGATTGGTCGTTAACCATGATTCTTGGTTTTGGCGAGACATTTTGTTGATGTTGATGCTGTTGTTGGTGTTGATTCGCCTCCACTTGTTGCTGGTTTGTTATAGAGCGATTAATACTGTTACTATTATATTGATGACTCAAAGACTCGATTGGTTGATGATGATAATAACTCTCACTTAAAGTCTGCCGCTCAAAAGGTCTCGGCGATCTATTAAGCGAGGCCATCTTGCAACCCAGACAACCAGATTGATGCTCGTGACCGGAACACCTATTAACGTAAATAGTAAACTTTGATCCACCCACTTGGCAGTGGGTTCTGCAATTGGGATCCTCAAATGAAACTGGACGACTTCTCGGCGGATGGTAGTAGGCTGGCCGATGAATGGTGTTGGTCTTCATATTTTATCCGATGTCTCAACACATACAATCTTTGGATTTATCTTATCAACAATTCTTGAAGCACCACCACCAGTTGTCCTGATTTCTCTCACTTTCTCTCTGTTGGATTCGACTTGAAAAACTTAAACTCAAGATACACGGAGGAAGGCAAACAATTGAAAGAATGAAAAGCTTAAGTACAGTTCGAGTTGAATGGTATCAACTATTCTGTTTTCAAGAGTGATGACGAGAGCTAGCGCCTCGTCGCTATGTACACAAACTGCACGGTTGCTAGCATTGTCTCGGAATGTGAACATATCAACTTTCTTTTCAGTGACTAACTGTGAGCTACATTCCTCACGTTAAAACAAAGACCAACTAACGGCCCGAGGAATGTTGCGCAGTTGATCAAATTTTATTTACATGTAGTTCATTAGTACAAAGAGTTCTAGTAGTGGACTAAATTTCGACCAGACATTCGATGTAACTTGGGGAAAAGTTTCGAGTTTATTTTGGATTTGCTCTTTCGTCGACCAGTTAACTCTATGTGTAGTAATCTCGTCGCACAAGATTACTTCGTCTAAATACAATCCATCGTCGTTGTGGATATAACTAACGTTATGGTCGTATCGTACTAATGCAAAGTCAACTGAAGTAATTCCATCTCAATGTCGATAACAATGTTGTTGACTTGACTTTGAATAAATTCCTCCCTTTCGAGTGGTGTAATTTGGCCTGTCGAGATGGTAGTCGGCTATGGGCGACAGCGAGGGCGACGAAAGAATTGGACTTGGCCTCAGTGCATCCGATCCCTTTCTAGGGCCCAAGATTCCAATTTGGAAGAGGAAGGCTAATACAATGGCAACAGAGGCGATACTTACAACACAAATTATAACCGTCGCCTTGCCAATGGTAAGACAAACTTCCTCCTCATCTTGGGATGCATTTAGCCGACTGGATGTTTGTTGACGTTTGGTTTTGGGCGGTGAAACTTGCTGATTAGGTAGGTCACTAGAGCCAGATTCGGCAACATCAACATCGTTAACGTAGAGTCCAGAATAAACGTCGAAACTCATATCGTTTCCTCCTTTTGCCTTCAGTGCCTCAGCAACAGGTGTTAAATCCGGCGATACTCCATGCAATTCGTGACTAGCAAATCTCTTTCTCCTTGGGGCGCTAGGTGAGCCACTCGAACTTGGGGTAGTTATACCACTAGAAGCGGCTACTCCACATTCTGGTTGATCACAACCTCCATTGTTAATGCACAATCTAACATTACATTGGTAGTAGATGGAGGATGTGTGAGGAAACTTGTGGGCCGGAAATGTGACCGTGGCGCGAGTTGAGTTGTTTGAGTACTCAAACTTTGGCATTATAGTCTCGTCCACAGGACACCTGTTGATGGGATTTGTTATATCTAGAGATTAGAGCTAGTCCAAGGCATTGATCGAGAACCTAATCAGGTAATAACAACAAATGGTCTACCTACCCAATATCATTAATCAACTGCTGCTCGGCTACGTTCAGTCCATCGCGAACCACGCAATTAGTTATCTTCATTCCATACATATCCTGCTGGTCAATTTCAATCACCATTATCAACTTGTCGCCAATCTTGACTGTTTCCGCGACATCGTCTCGACCACTTCTAAAGATTTTCATGGTGCACGATGGCATTGAGGCTGTAGCAAGGAGGGGCGTGGCCGCGGTTTGCAGACCATTTTGCATGGGAAACGAGGCGCTAACGTTGAAATAGGTATTGGCTATTGTCCTCTCTCTGGTCTGATACTTGCATCTAATGTGATATCCTTTGCCCTGATTGGTCATTAATCGCATGTGCGGTTGCACCATCACCGTGTTGAAGTACTCAATTCCATCGTCAACTTCCGTGAACATAGTGTTACACGATTTCAATGGCAACCTAAAGGTCATGTTGGTTGACGATTGGAACTCGGAAACACAGCCATTGCTACTCGGCGCATCCTTGGCGTACACCATCCCATTGAATGGGATGTTTGTGTTGAGTTTTAAGATAATAGCATCACTATTGCAAATAACCTGTAACTCGGCGACTACATTGTCTGCCTTCCGTTTTTTCTGCAGTTGCCCGTTAGTGGTCTTGGTGAGTATCAACAGTTGAAATAAGACGAATGAGAGGAATATGGAGAACAGTTTCATCTGCATGTTGCGTAATTATTGGACTTGGTTAGACTTCTGAAATGGATTGATATTATTCAATTTGAATTATTGCACGCAGTGGTACTAAAATGGACTTAATTCTTGATAGAAACTTACGTTCATCTTCACACCTTTCGAGAACATTTTGAGGAGTGCTCGCAATCACAAACTAGAGTCGAATGTACCGTTAACTTTCGTTTGTTATAAGACATGGCCATCCACTTTCGCTCCACCAACAACTAAAGTAACCCTTAACCCCACTGAGAACAGGTACCGCGATCCTTTGATGACTTTTATACCTCGGCTAACTCCTCAAGCTAGTTGAGCCATCAAGTTGAAAGCTCGTTGAACTCTCTCGAAGGTGTCGTATGTTGAATGACGAAGATACCTTTCTACCTATAGTCTTCAAGTAAACAAAGTGTGATTTAGTTTCCAGTGGCCAGTGAGCTCAAGATGGTTAACAAGTGGCTGCACTCCTGTTATCACGTCATTTGTAAATTTCCAGGTCTCGTTTGCTCACAGAGAAATCGGCGCAATGCCACACTGTGGCTTTCACTGTTTGTCAAATTTAGTGGACAAAGTGTCGGCATGCAAGAGTTTACTCTAAAGTTGACATACAGGCACCTGAAGATTTGACTAGTGGCCATTGACCAGAGGAAGTGATGATCTATCAAGACAGTTGATTACCTGCGAGTGAGCGAGCATTATGCGTCGGCCAGACACTTCTCTGGGTTTCTAGGAGGCTTTTAAACGGTCCTGTTTGTCTGCGTGTGTTAAGTAGAATTTAAATTTTCGCGCTTCCGCATGTGTTGTGTGTCTATGTCGAGATTGTCGCGTGCTTTGGATCCACATGCACCAATGACGATCCAAATTCGAATTTGTATCATCCTCTACCAGATAAATTTATCTACATAAATACTATTCATTCATCGACAAATTGAATATTACACAAAGGCAAGATGGCTGAGACTAAGACGAAAGAGGATATTGCAGGAGAGCTCAAGGGTATTGAGCGTTACAACCCGGTCCACATTGACATGCTAACGGAGTATCTGGACTCGCAATGTTCAAAAAACCAATACGATCTAGAGGCCAATTCAGCCATTCTCAAGTTATATCAATTAAATCCAACACTATTCAAGAGTGAGGTTGTTGAAAAGATCCTACTGAAAGCCCTAACAAATTTACCTCACCCAGACTTTGTCCTATGCGAGCTACTAATAGACTCTAGCAAACTGACACAAGGCAACATCCAAGATATCATAGTTATGCATCAAAGATTAGAACTATGTCAATTCAAGGCCTTTTGGGCTGAGCTCAAGGGTAAGGAGGATCTTTATAAGGATGTCCTGGGATTCGAAGAGAGTATTAGAAATTTTGTATGCCATGTGATTGGAATAACTTATCAGAACATTCGGAACAGTCTATTGAAGGACCTTCTAGGGTTAGCTGAAAACGAGGAAGAGTACAAAAACTGGATGAAGAAGAATAATTGGAAGCTAGGTGCTGACGATTACGTTTTGATAGATAACCAAGAGGATAAGATTAGAACTATCAATATTACGGAGAAGATTGAATTGGAACAAGTTGCAAATATCCTTGCAACATATCGTTAAGCTTCACATGTAGATTAGTTTTAAGGAAGCACAATCTCAGTGGTCGTTAAATAAAAGCTTGCGAATCATTGCTTCCATCATAAACGATTCTCATCTACTTCAGACTAAGGACAATCCTCCTTGAACCTTTGTTTCAACCCATGCTTTTTCCGTCTGTGCTGTTGGTGAGGTTTTCCATCTACGACAAAATTGAACAAGATAGTTTCTTGCATTGATTATTTGATAAATCGATTTGGTGACCAATATCTTGGTTTAAGATTGAGACAAGAAGTATAATCAACTCAAAAGAAAAAAAAATTTTTACTAGCGGATCATCATAGTTGAGACCAGGAAGTGATAAATTGCAGCGTCTTGACGAACCTCCGAATGATGCAACGATTTCGCACAGTATTTTCAATTGAGATCGATTTATTTTAAGAGCGATATAGCATTATATATCTTAACAGCAGGACCTAGTTTCACGTTTATAACATCTAGTAAATCTTTCTGGTCTAGATACATCAGGGATTTGCCGCATATTTGTTGTGACTCAAACAATTGTCCATAGCCCGCGCAGCCGGGGATACTGTCGACAAAATTTCTAACATCTTCCGTCGTCCAAGACTCAGCTCTAGCTTTAAAATCTTCCAGCTTTTCCTTGGGTATCAATTTTTCTAAAATCGCCAAACTCTGATTCCTTTCAATCTTTTTGAGGAGCGATAGTGATGAGTTTCCCTGTTGCGACCTATGACGACCAGTCGAGTTACTAAGGCCACCTGGTTGCCCACAATTGATGTTAAGTTTTGCTCTTCTAATGTCTGGCCCGTCTCTTAAGAGAGAGGAACCTGGCGAGATTTGTCTTACTGGCAAATTGTTGCTATTGTTTGTTGGTTTATATTGCTGTTGCTGATGGTTGTTGCTGCTAATGGCCGAATTTTGTTTATTCTCAGGCTCATCGTCTGACTCAACGAGCTCAAGGCATCCAAGTTGATTAATTTTGAACTTGAGATCACAACCATGTAAAGTTCCAACTCCATCATTCCAATTCAATAGCTCTCTAGCTTGCTGCTCATCCCTTGGATGAGCTCCTAAAACTTGTGGCTCCTTTAAGTGGTTTAACTGTGACATTGGAATGGTCGTAAGAGTTTTGCTTTCGGGCACAGGAACCATAACCATAGGTACTTTGTCATTATTGTTTGCAACACTTACATCATGCATCTTAACAGGTGCTAGAACCGTCAACTTGTCCTCTGAACGTTCAACTTCCTGGAAATTTTCAACCTGTTCGGCTAGCATGTCGGGAGAAGTATTAGTTTTATCGACATCCATGATACACCCTCACGCTAAACAATCAATACACTTTGTAGACTTTTCAATGATACTTGAAATCTTTGAACACTCTTGCTAGAGAGTACAGAAAAGTGCATATGAAATTTACACACAGAAAATGAACGCGTCGCCTGGATCGCGCGATGAGCGAGCGATGCACTAAATTTGCTTCCAATGAATTAGCATTAGAGTGGGAACGGTGCAGCCGGATTGTGCACCATTTTCTAAGATGCAGCACCAATTTTTGCAGCAACCAAAACAAAGGACAATTTCGGAGCCCGGTCAGAATCGGTGAGATCCTCAAAATTTGCATCAATTTAAAAGTTTTAAAGGAGCTTGATTCATTCATTCATAATCATGATAAATATCTCAATGGATTCCTAACCTAGATTCAAAATTTTGTCACTAAAATATTCCGTCCTTAACCTAAGATTAAAACTAGGTTCTCTATAACCCCACAGGAAATCCATTATGACGACCTAGATACGAAGCTATAGGAGTAAACGATTAATAGACTGAAACATTACTTGCCATTTATCTCACTGCCAATTAACTATTATAATAACTGAAACAAGATGGAACAAGATTCGGCTATAGCGACAGGTGACCAACCCATTATCAATCGTCAATACCCTCTGCTTCAACAGGCAGTTCCGCTGACCACCCGAATCAACAGCCTTGATTACAACATGAACCATAAATATCGAGGAATTTGTCTCATATTTGACATTGAACACTTTGAACCATCTAGGAGACTGCCGAAACGAACAGGATCTCAGGTTGACTCAACCGGATTGTACAGCTTATTCAGGGCAATGTCTTTCGATGTTGTCCTATTGAAGGACCAAACTGCAAAACAAATTCGCTATCAATTGGACTATTACTCCAAGCTCGATCACTCAAACAATGATTGCTTCGCATGCATCATCCTATCTCATGGTGAACACGGACAACTTTGGGGCACCGACGCAAAGTTTCCCGTCGAATGGTTGTTCAAGTACTTCCTCGGCGACCAATGTCCAACTTTAGTTGGCAAACCCAAACTATTCTTTGTACAAGCTTGTCAGGGAGATCGACTTGACTCGGGAGTTCCAGTTATCGGAGCTGATTCGCTGGATTCGGCATCCTATTTCAAGATCCCGACGCATGCCGACTTCCTGGTCGCATATTCAACCATACCCGGATTCTATTCATGGCGCAACACCCAGGACGGGTCCTGGTTCATGCAAGCAGTCATAAAAGTTTTATCAGACTACCATCAAGAGTTGGACTTGCTCACAATGATGACCATAGTGAACCATCGGGTAGCTTACTACAAATGCTCGAATGCAACGACACAAGAGTATAACAACAAGAAGCAGGTTCCATGTATCACGTCCATGTTAACTCGACGAGTTTTTCTAAAGCCGAAAAAGATACAATTTTAACCTCAGCGTTAGATCAATAAATTTAACTCGAAACTGACCCTTGAGGTATCCATATTTCAAACAAAATCTTCCGTTCCGTTGAGATGTGATGAAATCGGACAACGAGCATAATTATGATAGGATGATGAAGAGGGAATTTAATGACGATGAATACGATGATGATTGGAATTGATAGACTGTCATCACTAACGGAATGATCGCAGGGAGTTGATGTAATCTCTTTCCAATTCTGCAGTCGATTTGAACGATTGGGTTCGCGTCAATCTGGTGCTGTTGAGCTGGCTCAAATATCTTGAGGCAGTCCCAATCAAACTAGCTGGTTTCCTGAAAACGTTCGAGGTCTTTGGGGTACTATACTGATGATTGTTCTCTGACTTCTGGGCGGGCTTCGCTCTCGGCACCGGCGGTGGTGGCATCTTGGCTCTAGAGAGTTCCCTTGTCGTATCCTTCTTGTCTGGCTTTCTGTCCGAAGCTATGGCGCCCTCGCCCCTTCTAATGGGTTGCGCCAAACGATTTATAATCGAGTTTCGAACCTTTTGGCGTCTAGAGGCTTTGTTGGCCTCGGCATTGGCTAGAGTTGCTGCCGTCGTAGGTGAGGGCTTGTTGTTGGCTGCAACTTGTTGCTCTCTTGATGGCTTTTGAGGCTGCTGCTGCAATTGTTTCTGTTGTTTCTGCTCATGCAATTGTTTTTGCCTCGACTCTAGTAGACGACGCAACCTTGGGCTTGAGATCCTTCCCTCCTTAGAGGACAACTTGCTTGGACTCGACAGACGTCCGTTAGATTTACGTGGACTCGCTTGTCTGCGTGATCTCATTGATACGTGCTCAACCGTTGGCTCTGCGGTCTCTGGCATCGATTTACGTCCCTCAGCTTGGCCACCTAGGGAAGACTTGGGAGTTGAGGACAGTTTGTGGTGAGCAACATCGAGCGAGTCCCTGTCGAACATGAGCTCTTGTTCGCACTTTATAAAGGTCTCGTTGGATCCGGCAGTGTCGTTGCCGTTCGTTTTCTTGGCACTGGTGATGCGCTTTCGGGAACTGTTGAACTTCTTACCCGAACCTTGTGCCTCCTTAAAGGGATTGCCACCACTTAGAATAGAGGTTCTTGCAGGAGTCATGCGAAGCTGGCGCCGTGTCCTAGGAGTGGCCATTGTAGTCTTGCATGTCTTAAAACTGTCATCCTTCTTTATCCTGTCGCTTGATTTGTTTGGGGTCTTCGGCGATTCTGGTTGCATTCGGGGTTCAGCTGGACCCAGTGTCCTAGTTTCCTCTTGAGGCGTTGAGGTTTCTGTCATAATGAATATCAATGATATAAGTGTTCGAAGGAATTAAAATGAACTACTCTCAGGTGGAGGTAAAATAATCAATTGTTTGCGAGAAACATTAGACACAATACACGTTTCCGATTCTGGTTTCTGTTTGGGTTCGCGCTAATCTGAGAACAACAAACCAATGGCTCCCGGAGCGCGCTCACCACGTCCAACGGCCAACGACCGCAGTGCCGAACGTTGTTGGCTGCAGCAGTTTTGCAGAAGCACCGCAGCAGCCGTAACAGTGCGTTGAAGCAACGGACAGACGCACGCACAAACGCACGCACCAAACACAAAATTTGCATTCACTTTTCAAGACACTGGCTCCTCTGCTAGTGTTGCACGAGTCAGAACACCACCGGTTCGCCCCGCTTGAGTTGCAATGGTCAGTGGCCGGCAATTCAAGAGTTGCCGCCTTTGCATGGCGCTTAGTGCATCTTCTTTGGTAACTTTAACGTCGCACATGTTGCTTTGTTTACATTGATTTGACTTCTTGACCGAGTAACTCGATTCAAATCAACAAGTTTCTCGGATAATCTAGTCGTAAAGAAAGGTGAGAAAATGATCAATAACTCTTTACTAACACAAGTGGTTTATTGAAACTAACTCGTAGAAGAAAATATCAATCAGCCAACAGGTGTTCGTGTCCAACCCTAAAACTTTCATCGTACCATCGCATAATAGTCGTCCTTCTAATGTTCGATTTGTCGATACTTCTCTTTTGCGATTCACTCGTTCTTTCTTCTGGCATCAAAGAAATCTTTTTATCACAAGCTTGCTCTAACGTCCTTCAACAACTTTGGCCTTCCCATCCAGGATCTATAATCGCTGGGGTTCTTGTCGCCAAAATGAGCCAGACTTAGGGGCACCGTTTGCTTGTCGCCCATCAACTCGGGCGATCTTCTCAAATCAATATACTCGCAATCTGCTGCTGCATAATATGCAAACAGGGCCAATTGAGACTTGTTAAAGTTGACCAAATCTTCGCAAAATCCATGCACCAAACCTGGATGATAGAAGAGAGTTTGGCCAGCCTTCAAATTGACATACTTGAATCCCTTTTTCGATTTCTCCACTAACTCGCTCAATTTCTCAGGTGAACTCTCAAACAGCTCCCTAGATTGGGGCAAACGTTCCTGGCTTGAGTCGTAGGCTGCCGAAATGTTATCTAATGTTGAGCTAATGTTGCATTGGCCCACTCGGTGGGTTCCAGGTACAACCAGAATGCAATGTTCTAATGACTCAATGGCGGTCACGGCGCACACTACCTTGTCTATTGGCCTAAAGGGTAGATAGATCCAATCGCGAAATAACTGCTGCCGTTGGATTAACTTATTGTCGATTACGTCTCGGGCCACTTGTGGGGCTTGAAACGAGTCGACCAGTTGGTGGGTCATGAGCATGATACGTTCATCACAAAAACACTTCACGTATTGTAATAATTTTCCATTTCTAGCTATCAACTTATCGATCAAGAATTCGTTAACAAGCGACTGCTCCTTATGTTGGCTCTTGATTGATTCAACCAATTTTTTAGGAGCACATTCTTCGATTATAATGTATCCATTTGTTTCGTAAAAGTTTCGTTGCGCAATAGTCAGCGGATTGTATTGGCCGGGTGACTTTTCGCGTGTAAACCGATACTTCTTTGGCCAAAATTTCCGTGGGTCCATTCCTATGGCTTTCAAATAATCGGGCACCTGATTCTTTGATGATTCCATATGGCCATCTGTTGCGCTGCTCATTGACGAGCTTGGTGCGATAGTTGTGGTCATTGTGGTTGGGACGGACGAGGTTGGTGTTTGATTGCTATTGTTGTTAATACTCTTTTTGTTGCCACCGTCGCCGTTACTTCCGTTTCCGTCGTTCCCGTGGTTGGCGTCGCGGTTCTCCATCGTTACGTTGTGATTATTAGAGTTTTGAGTTACACTATTGACTAAATCCATGTTTTTCTTCTTCAATCAAGCTTCTATTTAGTATTATGATTTGTGTCCTGTTTACGTATGTCGACAATTGACAAGGAGAATGGATTCTAGTCTGTTGTTTGATGATCAATTGTGTCCGTAGCTAATAAGTCTCACTCTGAATAAAACTGATCGAAAACTTTGGCGGCCGATGAAAGAAAAGCAATACAATTGAATGATCAATAATAGTTTTTTGGTATCTAGAGCGAAATATTCAGCTGTCTACTTCTAATTGCACTAGTTGGCGTCTGTCTAGTTAATTAACTTGTTTGCGGTGCTCACCAAGTCTCGTCTAAGCGCAGGTAATGGTGGCTTATTGTTTTCTTATCAGGAGTTAGAGAATGATAACAACAATAATATAAAAATTATTGTCTTTTTCAGTTAGTTAACTCGCTCTCTCTCTCTCTCGTCAACTTCCTAATTGCCCTCGCTTTCCTTGATAACTTCAACTTTAAGCTAATGCTGTTGATGTTGATGTTGCTCAAATCTCCACACGCTTGGTCTTCGCTGCCTCCGTAGTCTCCCCCTTGAAACCTAAACATCAACAGGTAAGCAGCCACAACATAAGAGGTAACAACAGGAACGACAACAACAGCCACAACCACCGACACTACCACAATGTCGCACTCGAATCCCCTGAACTCGTTGCAGTCTCCTCTCGTCCTCGCCGTCTTAATTGGCTAATACTGTAGCATGCAAGCTTCCCTCTAGATTGCTACCGAGGCTAAATTTGATCCTCTGACTTCAACTCTCCATTTAATTTTATCATTTGCGAGAAGCGAAGTATAAAATCTACATGGAGTTGATTCGAACGGGAAGAGTTCTCGCCCAACTTACTCGTTCGCTTTAGCTAAACCGCCGCCGACGACCACTCGAGAAACGAACTAAAACGACGCGCAACTCCACTTCGTAGAGGTTGACGTCGTTTTCTCGACCAAGCGAAACGTTGCCTACTTTCCCCTGATCAAGCTACCTGCTCAACCAAACTCACCTGTCCTCCTGGCAAGTCGTCTCCCCTCTGAACGAGTTACTGCTACAACTGTGGCGCCACAACTGCTGGCTTGCTGGCTTGTTGGCTAGACAGCAGTGGCAGGCAGTCTTAAGGGATTAGCTAGATCGTTGTCTGGCATTAGCCTATACCTTGAAGTGCTTAGGGTTAGGAGTTTGTTTGTGAGCATGAGCCATCCCTTCTCACTCTCAAGCGGCCGTTTCTGTCTCAGTTGTTGTCGTCATCTACTCCTCTTCTTGCTCTCAGCAACACGAAAGGACCTAACCAGCGCAGGCAACATGTTACCTGCCTTATGGTTGCGTGTATGCTCACC
Organism: Aculops lycopersici; assembly: GCA_015350385.1. Lineage (NCBI taxonomy): Eukaryota > Metazoa > Arthropoda > Arachnida > Trombidiformes > Eriophyidae > Aculops > Aculops lycopersici. The sequence goes on from WNKI01000002.1 coordinate 2,253,482, forward strand.
TGTGGTTGGCCGGATTCAGTAGGCTCCTTTACGCGCGCAGGGTGTAGCAGCGTTTGCTGTGCAGTTGAGCCGCCAGCAACCATCAGTTGCAAACGAACAGCTTTGCTGCTCTCTCTCTCTCTCTCACTTCTAATTGGTCAGATGGATTGCGACTTGAAACTCGTTGCCTCACATACAACGACCAGCCGACGGCGGCCGATCGAGTTGAGCAGTCGGCTCGCTCGGTTGAAGCAGGCCGTTGCCTGGCTGCTTCTCACTTTCTTCCTTTCAATCTAGTTGTTGTTGGTGTTGTTGCGAGCGCTGTTGCTTCTGCTTCTGCTGCTGTTTGCGTCGTTGCCTGGCCAGCCCCTTAGCTGCCTGCTTTTCTTCGTCTGTATATTACATACCTGTAACCCGCGAAAGAAGCCTAACCAAGACGAAGATAGGGAGGAGCTCGAAGGGTTGTGTCCAAGTGTGCGCTCGTGAGCTAGACGGATCAATAGCCACTCAGTGGTGACTATTGCTAGATAGGAGATTGAGAAGGAGGATGATCAAAAGTAGAGGCGGCAACAGCGCGTTTCCCAGGCGACGACCACCTGTGACCACCAACCAAACGGGTTGCAACCCGGTTAACGTAGCTCTCTAGCTTGACGACGAGAGAATATGATGCTCTGGTCGATAAACTGACACCTGATCATGTCACAATGACCGTAACTTCCGTCGGAATTGCCAGAACCGGATAAGCTTGTTTTCGGAAGCAATGATTTTATCTGTCTTCTTTCAAACGATTCTGTGTTGTTATTGATGCCAAAACCATTGTACGACTGCAATGTTGCCGCGACTAATAAGATGATAGTCGCTATGGCACCTATACAATGTTCGATATACACTAGTGTAAACCAAACAGGAAGCTAAAACACAGCTCAATGCCACTGGTTGATCGCGATTCGTTCGCCCTGCTAGATCGGCCAAGCTTATTTGACAATAAGAGAACCTGTTAGTGTAGACGTAGAGAGGGAGAGAGTTTGGTTTTGGTAGGTGAAATCACAAATTGAGACTTGGAGTTAGGGGCTTGAATACCTGCTAAGCAAGCACACACAATTCGTGGTGAGAATTCCAAGTGAAAAAGAGCGAGAGGGTTGAGTTATCGCCTACGTTGATCGGCTCGTGTATTGAATGTACCAAGGCGATCCTTCTGGTTGACCATCTAGTGAGTAGCTCGACTCTCACTAGATAGTCGCAAGACCTGCGGTTTAACAAGTGGCAAAAAGTAATCAACCTCCGAGCATTCCGATACATCTTCTTTGCGGAATGCATCAAATTGCCCCTGGATAAGGGCAATATGGTCATGCAAGTTGATGATTTGCGCCTGAGTGTCACTTTGAGATGGCGCGTGTGACACTTGAAACTTTTCCGGAACTTCAGGCGGTTTGTGGTACTCGGGCAACTCGGTGATGGCACTTATCTTGTGCTTCTCGAGCTACCAACACCTCTACTACGACAACCAACCAGGTAGTTACCTGTTGCTGTCCCTGCCGAACGGTAGCTCTCGCAAAGTTTCCTTCATCACTTTGCCTCGATGTTCGTTCGTGTGGAACGCTCATTATGTCAGTTAGCTGGAAAGTTTAACTCTTCCATCGTTCCTTTGGTTTTGTTAGAAAAGGAGAAAGTTCAAGTTGGAGAGAGAGAAGATTAGTGGGTGAGAGTTTAAAGAAAAAAAGGCAAAAATAACCATTAAGTTAATTCTTTATTGAAAATTACAACACCGAGGCATCCCGAGAAGCACAAACAACCTCATAAGTGATGGATGAGAGAGAGAGAGAGAGAGAGAGAGAGAGAGAGAGTAGTTTAGTATTAGATTTGATTCCAAAAGAGATTGTTAATAAAAGTTAAGCTGCCTGCCTGAACTGAAGTCCATAGTTAGCTATTGCGATGGTGGTCGTGGCAACCTCAATCATGGCTGCTCATTGTGAGTTAAACCAATCAGCTTCATGAATATGATGCTATTTAGTTTTGCAACACTGGAGAATTCCCGCATTCACGCGCCGAGTTAGTTCCCTCTCTTCTGGCAGTAACAAAACGTTAACAGGTATCGGCAGGCACGAGGGTGGCTACCTCGAAGAGAGAGAGAGAGAGAGGAATTTGTCGGTTGCTTTCGAGGAAGCAGTAGAGGTGTTAGATGCTTGTTACTGTTGTCGTTATCTTTGTTTGTAGGTTGTATCCGCGCACCGAGTATTTAGTAAAAATCCGCCATAGTTTTGTTATAATGCCACCACAACCAGAAGGTATCTCTCTCTCTCTCTCTCTCACTGTATTTCTCTCAACAAGTGCACGCACACGATAAAGATTCATTAGACACGGAGGAAGTTGAGGGTCTCTTTTTCTCGTTTCTACTCACTCAACAACAACAAAAAACGTGATTAGTCCTCCCTTGCTCTTGCCCAAGCGTTTATACGATCTTGACAAACTTGAAAACAACTCAAACAAATCTTCGTCCATCGTGAACTTGATATGCGCTCCTCTAGATTAACCCGTGCGCTACGCTTTGGAACGAAACCCCAAGTAGCAGGTGTAAGCGAGGCGCGCTTCAAGCTTCGAGAACCATTCTTTATAGTTGGTGCTTTTGTAGAAGTAGCGGAGTCTCGTTGTCGAATTCAATTATACAACGAGGAATTTTGGAGTCTTGGTTAGCAGGTTGACTCTCTTGGGATATAAACAAACAAGAGCGCATTGAATTTCGTCTCAAGTCATCTAGTCTAATATGGGGCGATTGCTATTGTTTTTTCTCTTTTAGGATTGAAATTCGTAAGCTTGCAAGCCACGAGTCGCAAACTTGTACTTAATTGCATTCCAGAATCAAACTAACTTTGGGTGGCACTAAAATAATTTGCCAAGATGTCAAAACAATCCTCTCTCTCTTACCTGTTGGCTATCGGTGGGTGCAATAAACGTTGCTCGTTGGTGCCCTCGTCTTTGTGTAGATGACTATCACGGCCACTTGATGTTGCTGTTGTTGCATTTGGCTATCGATCAAACTGCTTGTCTTTACTTATACCTGGCTCATTTGAATTTGATAGTCATGCTCACTTATGAGTATCAATTTAGTACTGCTAGTAGAGGCTTGAAAATAACGTCCAAACCAGTCAGCAGCTCGTATGAGTTAGATAAATCAGTTTAACTGCCGCTAACGACAGCGAGTGCCCTCCTTTGTCAAGCTTGAGTGTGCACTTGTTTCAGGTATACACGTTACTGTCAACCGGTCAAACAGGAAGCGAGCTCGTGTTCAGACTGGTTCCTAGCTTAGTGCTGCCGGGTAGCTAACTAGCTACCTGGCAGCCTCTCTTTGTTGCACTACTTATCTTGGTCTACTCGACAGCTACTACAGCGGCAAGCTTATGCATGAACGGAAGGGAAGCGAACAGGTGGGCCCATTACGACAAATCTCAGTTACTCTCTTAATGAACTCTTTGTTGATGATCAGTTTTTGAATACATTGCAACAACGTATTGCTCGTGCAACTACGGCACCAACCAGCCAAGCAAAACAACAAGTACAATCTCACCTTTCCTCGCCACTTCATGCTACGATTGATACTACTAAGGCAATCAACAACTTCCAGTATTTTCTAGAACTAGAAAACAGCAAAATTTGCAAAAAACTGAACTATGCAATGTCAGGTGGTGGTGATATCTGTTAAATATGACACCCAACTGATGTGATAGGGAAAGACAGGTACTTTTACAATTCCATGCTAACACTTTTTGTTTGGTGGATAAAGAATCTAGTAGAGATCGAGAGCATAGTTGTTCATTTGTTACTGTTAATTTTGCTCTAATTGAATAGGTTAACAAGATAAGAAATTTTACTAATCTTCAGTGGATAGTAGCTGCTCAAATGTGCTCGCCCAGTTTCCATTCGTCCTGCCGCCTTAGTCCCGAAGAATCGCCAACATCTCCAATATCATAGACATGTATCCTTCCAACATCATCACCAACAACCACCTGATTTCCGCTCGGCGTCCAAATAAGTTTGTTTAGCGAGGGTTGACTAGCTTTTGAGTCCGAACCCACAACTGGCTCTATATGAGTGCTCGCAGTTGGTAGCTCAGAGTCATTGGATAGATTCCATATATCCACTCTACCATCACCGTCGGCCGTTGCGAATAGTGCGGGATTATTCGGCGACCACTTGACGTCGTATATGTAATCTCCATTACTCTCAAACGAATGAATTGGCTTTTGTTCCTTGCTGTCCCACAACTTTACTGTCCAATCTATTGAGGATGTTAAAAACAAGTGCGAGTACCCGCCTGACCGCGTTTCTATAGGCCGATAATCGACGTTCGTCACCAGACCCTGGTGACCTTCAAAGCTAGATAATATTCCAGTCTTGGAACCATGCCGACAAGCCGAATAGACGGTTCCCTCCTCACTACCAACGAGAAAGTTGTTATAATCATCTGGTTGAAAGGACATACATGTGACAGCCACCGATCTAGTTTGTTTCTGTTGATTGAGTTCCATTGTCTCTTGAGGCGATGACAACATATCCAAACTCCAGGAGCAAAGCTTCCCATCGGTTGATATGCTGATTAGATTATGGGCATTTTGAGTTCCTACAACTTTGGCACAATAGACCGGGTGAGTATGAGCAGCGGCTGTTAGTGGACTTCTTTGGACGGGTGTCTTCTTGTTTGAACGCATATCCCATAGAACGATCTGTCCCGAGTAGGTGCCACCTACAATGAGACTTGGGTGAAACTTTGCAAAGCAACATGACATTATGGGTGATTGACAGTGGAATATATACTCTGGCGAAGTGTTTTTAAATTTCATGTTCCAGACTAGAAGGGTTCCATCGGGATCAGATGGAGCTTGTTCGTTTGTATGATATGATGCCAATAGTAGCTCAGGATACTGAGCTGACCAATCAAAGCCAGTGACACACCTATTCTTGGACCACTTATCGTCTTGAAATATTCTATTTAAGCTCAATTTACCTCCGGTCTTCTTATCACTATCCACCGCACCCTTGCTGCCATCGGGAAAGTATTGTATAAATATTTCGGGACTCTCGTTATAATATATAGCTCGTTCTAAAATTTTGGTTGCCTTATCTATGAATTGCTGATAGTCTTCCCTGGCCTCAATTTGTTTTCTCTCCTCATCGCTAATCTCTCTAATTTCTTTCTCCTTCTTCTCCTCCGTGTGAGGCTCTACATCCCAGATGTCATTAGGAATATTATTGAAATCAGAGGATTGTTCGTCTTCCCCATCCTGATAGGTAAGGACATAATAAGGATTTAGTTGGGGTGCATCAACTTGCTGGGCTGTTTCTTCGGTAGTCTTAGCTTCCGTTGGCTCTATTGGTGCTGGAGTTTGTGTAGACTTCGCGTAATAGACTTTCTCCTGGGGCGGTATATTGATTTGATTCACGTGGACCACTTGCAAGGGAACAGAAGTTTTAGGAGTCGACGAGGCTAGTTGATAATTTGAATCGTCTAATATAGGTGAATAGGGGTCTTGAGATGATTGCTGTATCTGGGAGCCTGTCGTCGATTGACCACCTTCTGGAGTTTGAGCATTCAGCCTACCAGGATCCATGGACGAAACATTTGATGGTGCAGTAGAGGCCCGCGACAGGGAAGCTGACAGGTGAGGGCCAAGCGCTCTCAATATCGAGTCGGCATCATCGAGTCTTGAGAGAGTTATGTTAGAATTTTCGCTATTCTCTTGCAATCGAGATCGACGTTCCCTCTCCTGTCTCATCTGGGCCAACTGGATCCTCTTTCGCTCCAGCTCTTGTCTGGCAGATCTCCGGTCGGCCATCTTGTTTGATTCTGATTGTAAATCGCAATAACAATGGAGAACCACGGTGTAAAAACCTCGATAACAATAGTAGTTATCTTGTTGATTAATTAGTGAATATACCAATAAGATCAAATGGATTGAATAGTCGATAATAAAGTGAGATAGTTGAGGCTATTTTTGCTTCCTGATGATGCGAAACATAAATAGTGCACGCGGCATGAGAAACAGCTGAACGAACATACTGCAAATTCGGCGGCTTCGGCAAGCGCTCAGATTTGAACTTTGGCTTCAAATCTAATGGGAACAAGACACACCCATATGATTGATTCATTTAATTATACATCATTACCTTTCAGGTTGTGATATGATTCATAGCACTATTTTTCCATATAACCATTTGATAGATTATTGTTGGAAATTATACAAGTAGCAAAGAAAGTTGTCATCAAATCATTGTCAGTATCGAATGCCCAACTGCAAGGCACTTTGCTTAAATCCAATCTTCTCGTAAAACCTCCTGACTTCTTCGGTACAATCCAAAGTCAATTTATAGCACTTGTAAATATCTCTAGCTAACCCAGCGATGATCTGGACCACGAGAGCTCCAATATTCTTGCCACGGTGAGAATCCAACACGCAAACATCCTCTAGTCTACCCCTCAGGGCGCACTGCCTTATAAACTTAAGCTCGAGGAATAAGGTTGATGCTCCAACTATTTTGCTCGATGTTATGTCCTCGATGACTACGACTAAGTAGTGTTCATGAACTTGATTAACTTTGAGCATTTCATAAAATCTTAGCTCAAATGATTCCTTAGATACATCGCCGACTACAGTGAGCTGGCTGAGTAGCTCTAGGTAGCCATTTTTATGGTCATGCAGCCGGAGTGGTCTTGCTATTAGTTGTTTCTCTTGAAGTTGACTTTTGATATCTGGCCAATTTGAGATTAATTCGAGTTTATTCGCATCAAAGAGGTCGATATTTTGCTCTATATCCGGTGCCATCTTGTCGTCTTACTTCGGTAAGTTCGCAATGCAAGTAGAACAAACTTTCCTTTAAGAAAGACCAGTCCAAAGTTACAATGAGGAGAGAAGCTGGGAGAAATCAATGTTCCGTGTCCATGATAGAGGGCGGTGACAAGTTTAATGAGCGTGTCTTCATAGAGAATAGAGAATAGCGGGCACATACATCTGGCAAGCTAGTTCCAAAGGCAACAAGTGGCATGTTGTAATGCGACCGCTCAAAAGCTACTTCTTTGTTGTCATCTATGGGTCTCAGACTTGAAGCTTGAGAAGAAGTCTTGCAAGTTGCAACTAATCTAAGGCAAAGGGAGATACAGTTGTGTACAATCTAAAGCACAATCTATCGTCTTGGTTTTACTTTATATATTTCAAGAGTCCATCCAAATGATTGTTCAATCTAAGCTCGGGAATGCATGTAGACCATTAGGTCGCAAACTCGAGCACTGTAACCGTATTCATTGTCGTACCAGGAAATGAGTTTTACAAATCTATTGCTAAGTTGAATGCCGGCCTTAGCGTCAAATATTGAACTACGAGTGTCGCCAATGAAGTCACTTGAAACAACCTGCTCCTCGGTGTAGCCAAGGATTCCGCGTAACTCCAAACTTTCACTTGCCTTCTTAATCGCTTCCTTAATTTCGTCGTAAGTGGCGTCTTTCTTTAAAGTGCAAGTTAAATCTACCACCGAAACATCATAGACGGGCACACGAAACGACATTCCAGTCAACTTTCCATTGAGCTCTGGGATTACCTTGCCAACTGCCTTGGCCGCTCCCGTTGCGGCGGGTATAATGTTTTGCCCGGCGCCTCGGCCATCGCGCCACAATTTTCCACTGGGCCCATCGACTGTCTTTTGGGTTGCGGTGGTGGCGTGAATCGTCGACATGAGTCCCTGTTCAATGCCAAAAGTTTTGTGGATTACCTTAGCCAATGGAGCAAGACAATTTGTGGTACATGAAGCATTTGAGACAACATCCAATTTTGGCTCATACTTCTCATGGTTGACGCCCATAACAAACATTGGGGCATCAGCTGAGGGAGCTGAAATGATAACCTTCTTAGCGCCGCCCTTCAGGTGAAGTCCAGCCTTTTCAACGGTTGTAAAGACGCCCGTAGATTCAACGACATACTCGGCGCCCATCTTAGCCCAGGGAATCTTTGTGGGGTCTCTCTCTTGAGTTACATGAATCAAATGGTTGTTCACCATGATGCTACTCTTTCCAGCTTGCACATCGCCCTTGAAGTGGCCATGAGTGGAATCGTGCTTCACCAAATAGGCCATATAATCGGGGTCTAAAAATGGATCGTTCACAGCAACAACCTGGATCCCCTTTGCAATACAATTGCGCAACACTAGCCGACCGATGCGACCAAATCCGTTTATGCCAGCGCGCAGTTGATGCTGCTGACCCGGCCGGCCACCTGTCGAGCCGGCGGATATAGTTGATGGGCTAACCTGTGGATGCATCTTACTATGCATCTGAGGTCCAGTCTTTGAGTTTTCAGATAGACTAGCCTGACTTGAAGCGGGCGGGTGGTGTTGGGGTTGCGTGATTAGAGTTTTGGTGTCGCTTGCTAAGCTAGCTGTTGTTACTCTTGGGTGGCTTATTAATGAGCCGGACTTTGAACTAGCTGGCTGCTTGTGAAGAGTATCCTTTTTGTCCTTCTCCTCCTTTGCTCCCTTTTTATCTCTGCCCTTCTCACCCATTAGTACAGTACATGTATTCGCAATTTGAATTTAATCTAACCAAAAACTCAATCAAAACCGTCAGTTGGCGCTAGCAACAGACACTAGCAACGGTCGGTTGTTCGTCACAGGTGAAGGTATCGAGAGACGCGGCCAGGTGCGTGAATTCCCCAAAAGACTGCACACAAAAAGTTTTGCATGAAGTCTCCATGCATCTGCAACGGGAGATACATGTATTCGGACGCCCGTTAACACACAGATGAGCACATGACGCTGCGGTTGCTGATGAAGCAAACGAGAGCATTCCTCTCGACGGACAAAATAGCAACCGGTGAAATATTTAAATTTGCACCAAGTGCCTCAGGATTTCTCTACTGACACCTTTTGATCTCACAACAAAAATTTATTATCAATCGACACAAGCAAAGCAATAGTAACAGCAACTTTGATTCTATTAAACTCGTCTGACTTTTATTAACGGTTCTTTCAATTTGCATGCCCTCAATACTCAACGGTTGTTATTCGGGTTGGTCAGTTACAAACTTGAACCCCAGAATCTCCAACTTGACAGCATCCTTCCGAATATCAATGAAACGATCCATCCAAAATCAGTGACCTAAAAGCAATAATAATTACTATTTAGATATAGAACGCAACAATAATAAAAGAAAAACCATGGACTGCTGTCCAAAGAACCTCGAGAAATTTGTTGACCTCGACGAGTGTCTTCAGCTGATAGATGATCTAAACACCAAGATATCTAATACAGATATCGATGAGGATCCAACTCGTTCCTCAGCGGATTCGGAGAAGTTGGTAGAGACATTCAGGAAAAAAATTGATAACTACCTAGAGCAACCCGAGCTTTTGGAGCCATATTTGTCCGAGTTAATCCAGAAGCTGACTTCAAGTTTAAAAGGCCTTTCGCACAAAAGTGTTAAATATCATGTCATCTTTAAGTATTTATACCAACTAGTTAAGGTCAATGGCTTTAAGCATATTGGCAAGAAGTTTCCCCACGAAGCCGACAAGTTGTCTTACTTGGTTGACTTGTTGTCCTACGAGGATCCAAGATACATAAGCATTTTGATGAATTGGCAAACTCGTTACGTACTAACAGTTTGGCTTTCCATTGTTATCTTGACTCCATTTGATTTGAAAAAATTCAACCCAAGCTCCGAGAACAACAGCAACAACATTGCGGACAAACTCTATGCAACTCTCAAGATAAGTCTTGGAATCCATGACTCATGCCAACACGCAACCGCCTACTGTTTAGCCAAATTCTTCTCTCGCCCCGATGTCATCAAGTCCGATTTACATTTAAGCGAATTCATTAGCTCCACTCTTGAATTGATAGCCAATATTAAGCCTGGTCCTGCGAATGTCACTATGGATCCAGAGTTAATTGGTCACATGCGAACCCTAAGCTACATGTTCAAGTTTTTACCTCGCGAGGAGATGAAGTTGAAAAGCGCAGCGATATTGGACGTTTTAACAAAGACCGATGTGGATGCCATCAATCGCGAATACGTCAACTACCTCATTGTCAAGCTACTACAACGAGCCGGCATGACATTGTTGCCCAAGCCCTTAGCCGCCTGGCGTTACAAGCGCGGCGCTCGAATCCTTGGCCATCAGGTGCCATCAAACAATCATCAGGAGTCAAATGTCTCCATTGCACCTGCAAGCGAGCAGATGGCTCAACCAGGGAGTGACAACTTGCAGGAGGTTGAGAGGGAGCAGGAGGAAGTTGCTGCAGCTGAATACATTGAGTCAATTCTGAGCCTATTGTTTGTCGCAGCCCAAAATGCCCAAACTAGAGTTAGATGGTCAGCAGCGAAGGGTATTGCTCGTATTGCTAGCCGTTTAAGTAGGGAGCGTGCAAGTGACGTGATCGACATGGTACTTGGAAACTTCTTCAATGAAACCTCAACAGAGTTTGCCTGGCACGGCGGGTGCTTAACTCTAGCCGAGATGTCGCGCAATGGGCTAATATTGGAGGAGAAACTGGAATCAGTTACCAAGGTTATTAGCCAGGCAATAATCTATGATAGAATCAAGGGAACCTTTGCAGTGGGTGCCCATGTTCGCGAGGGAGCTTGTTACGTATCTTGGGCCATGGCTAGAACTTACGAGGAGAAGCTTCTTGCGCCATATATACCCTCCATTTCAGTTAATTTGTTGCGCACTATGTTGTTTGATCGCGAGCTCCAATGTCGCCGGGCCGCCTCGGCCACATTTCAAGAGTTGGTCGGTCGCCAAGGTACCTACAACGATGAGCTCATTTCAATTCTAACCAAAGTCGACTACCAAAATGTCGGCCAACGACCACTCACCTATGTGCACCTGGCCAGCCAGGTTGCCGCCTTTGGAGACAAGTACTCGCAGCCATTTGTAAGTCATTTGCTGGCCAAGAAGCTCTGCCATTGGGACGTAACCATTCGTCGTTTGGCTAGCGACTCTCTATCAGCTTTAATGTTGCATCTCAATAGGGATTTTCTAAAGTCAGAGGTGCTACCGGAGTTACTTCGAATGGGCGAGCAGAATTTGGATAACAATGCCAAGCACGGGGCCATTCTGGGACTTGCCAAAATCATCCGTGGCCTCACTCCATTGGAATTCAATTTTGAGAGTGACTCAAGAGATTTAATTGATTTCGTTGGATCCATTACAAAGAAGTGCGAGAAGCAACTGAAGAGCAAGCAATTGGCAACTAACTTTCTCGAGGCAATTGGACAGATTATCCAGAGTGCCGAGTTGGCTAATTTTAAGTATGCCGACGATTCGGACACATTAAAACAATGGGAAGCAATTGCGCTTAGTACTTTGGACAGCGATAATATTGATTTGCGCGAAATCGGATCCACGGCCATACTAACCCTCTATAGAACTTACTACGCTAAGAACAAAACTAGCCAAGATCGCCTGCTGACCACTTTGAACAAATCTTTGAAGAGTTTGAACGAGAGTAGCCGATGCGGTGCCTTGAGGTCGCTGGCTAAACTTGGCCAAGTTCTTGGTGGTACCAAGGTGCAGGCTTGTCAAGGTGGCGGCGAGCCGCCGCACATTCGAACGGATGCCGATACGCCGGATATAATATTCACCTCGCTCACTAGTTACCTGGGAAAAAAGACTCGCGAAGTGGAGAATGGGGACATAATTTTTGCTCATGCTAAAGCGGAAGCTTGCGAAGCGTTCTATCAATTCTGCTATGCGCTCGACAAGAGTCAGCTGATTCTGTCCTCCAACTTTATCTCAGCCGGATATGAGGCTTTGGTTGAAAAAACCGAGGATTATACGGTGGACAAACGTGGCGACATTGGAGTTGTGGTTCGGAGGGCCGCTATCAAAGCTTTACAAGATTTAACTCTCTACTTCCTGTCACTTAATATGACCTCACCTTTGGATCCGAGTCGAATGAGAAAAATGATGGCTCGCATCCTTCAGCAAACAGTTTATTACCACAATTCAGTTCGTGAAACTGCAGCCCTGGCTTTCTATAAGCTAGTTACCTATCAATCGGACGAGCAGGGCAATGGTGCCATCCTCGACGAGCAGTGCATTCCTCACAAGCGCGAGATACTTGAATTGTTTGACAAATTTCAGGTTAACGATGAGTTCAATTGGCGCGACGATTCAACGCCCCTCTTTGTTAGTCTTATATCTAAGCCAGAGTATGGTGTTGATTTATGGACTGGACTGGTGCCAAGCATAGGACAGGTTAGCGATTTGTGTGCCAAACAGTTTCGCGAAGCTCTCACGAGTTATATGCAATCGCTTGATGATCAAACAGATACATTGGAGCTAGTGCTAGATTCCTACTTAACCGCATTGGAACGCACAGATATGGCCGACCGTCTGGTGCCCTATGGATTGATTGTGGCCGACTTTATGCTAACCCAGGGCTTGCTCACAGAGGCTAGCCCCAAATTCCAGGAACGACTGCTGAGCTTTGTTTGGAACTCGCGTGTTGGCTCTAGCACTAGCACTAGCGCTGGAAGCACGCAAACTTCCGGTAGCAGCGGTGGCATTGGCGACAAAGACAACACTAAAAATGCAACCACTACCACAAAAAGCGACCCCAAGCGACTGATTTCCGTTGCCACCGTCCTAAGCTCGATGCTACAGTTCAGCGGCCCAGTGCAGCGCCAGTGTTTGGACCACTTGCTCTCCCTTTTAACCAACGGATACTCAAAGGTTCGCGCTCACACAGCCGAACAGCTTTACCTGTCCACCATGACCTATGAGTCGGAGTTGGGAGATAATCTGGAGGGTTTGTTGGAGAAAATAAAGCCCTTTTTGTGAAAGAGATAGAGGGGAGGGGGGGGGGTAAATAGAATTCCAAAAGTTTGAGGGGAATTCATTATTTCCTCTTCTCCTTCATCGTAATTCAAACTTGTATTTTTTCCTCTTTTCTTTTTTCTTCTTCCGACAAACAAGACAACCGAGAGAGAGAGAGAGACTTTGCTGTCTTAACACAGCCAATCGAGTAATTCAAGCTTGAAAGGTTGGCCAATCTGACAATGTGAGTCAGATTGTCTATGGCTTTAGTTAAATGGCGCAGATGGCGTCATGTTGATGGCAAGCTCGCATTTACAACTGCTAGCCAGCTTACGAATCGCAAGCAAACGTATTTAGCAAACGAGCTGACCAGCATCAGGAGTGCGACGATTGGTTTGGCGCCGGTATCCAACTAACCGTTGGCTAAACCAACGAACCAACCGACCGACTAACCAACTGACGACGTCGACGAGGAGAAGCAGAAGAATCGACCAATAGACCATTAGAAGCGGCGATGGGTTGCGCGCCATCACTCCCATTAGTGATGGTTGCAATACATAGCTTGCCGGCTTTAGTCTACGTGATTAGATTATCCCATCATCCAGTGGCTCGAGAGGCGAGTGCGGGGTCTCTATATCTCTATCCATGCAGTTAAAGTCACAATCCTAGCGATGTTGGCGAGGAGAGTGAGCTGCTTTTGTTGTTGTTGGTGGATGTGCTGCTGCTACCGCTGCTCCCAGTTTCCTATCGTCCGGCAACTCGGCCAACTTCCAGTGCTTCGCCTCCTCCATGTCTCATGGCCGTCGGTGGCTATGAGCTTGCCAACGACGAGCTCGCCAGCTAGCGAAAGGAGTATTAACTCTGAGCGGCAGACAATCGCCGCTGATGATCTCGTTGCGCTCCCACTCGCTAGAGCCACTGGTGATTTTGTGAGCGAGGGGGAGGGGCGTAGAGAATTAAGTGGGGAGGACGGGCTATAGAGAATGGAGAAGTGGAAGAGAATGGCCGGGTGTTTTGGCGTCTCGACGGCGCGCGAGACGACAGCCCTGGCCGCGTGTACAAGTCGTTGTTGTTGCTCGCGGTGGTAAGTGAGCGAATGAGAGGGAAAGTGAGAGCTGGAGCCAAAGTTGGCCGAAGAAAGCGAGAGAGAGAGTGAGCGAGAAAGGGAACGCGAGAGTAATAAGCTAGTGGCTCGTTGAGGCGCACAGACACTTGCTATCTATCCATCTAGACGTTGGAGTTGGGCCGCGTTGAGGCGAGCCGAACCGAGCCGAGTGACAGCAGCATCAGCGGCACCAGCGGAGGCAGTAACAACAAAAACCACTGCCACTGCTAGGAAAGCGCGACGCCTTTCCCCAAAGTGGGAGCCAACTTTTCTCGCCACTGGCAACCACTAGCTGTTTAGTCGTCGCTCCCTCTCGCTGAAACGACCCGCTGAAAATCGCCGTTCACACAAAGAGGCTCGTGGTCTTGGTGCTGGGAACGGTCTCGGCGGCAGCGGTCTTTGCAAAGTGGGGGAGGAGCGAGCGTTGAGTTGGCGAGACTGCGAGGCGTCGCAAACAACTTGCTCGCTCGCTTTGCTATGCGCACACAAACACAAACTGGTGCGCCGCATTGGGGGCCTACGTTGGCCATCGCGAGCAGGGCCGCTTGCTGGTGGCGCCGACAGCGATAGCAGCGATACCGATGGCTATAGCAGCAGCAGCAGCAGTAGTCGTTGTCGCAGCGCTAGATGGACGGGTTATCGTCGCGGTGTAGCGTGTGCATTGGTTTGGCGAGCTGCGCGGAGAGGAAGCGGCGGCGCAAGCGCGCGCAGCTCGCTCGCCAACTCGCTTTTCTGCTCTCCTGCTCGCTAGAAAACATTCCTTCTTCTTCAAGAAACTCAAAGTTGGAGAAGAGGAGGAGGAGGAGGAGCAGAAAGAGGAAGAGGAAGTGAAAGTGAAAGTGAAAGAGGAAAAGAAAATAAAGCAAGAAGAAGCGTGAGAAGAGAAGAGGAGAAGAGTAGTTTTCTAGCAACAACCAAACGCAACAAATTAGAACCATTGAATGCCCGCCTAACACAAGGGTAAAGAAAGAAAGAAAGAAAGAATGTTATTCTCCTCCAATCAAATCCATTGATTCATTGAATTTGATATCAAGTTTTACGCCATCCCGATAGCAACCTGTTTTTCCATTTAAACTAAAAAATTTTCCAATCACTAGAACAAAATTAGTTGAAATCAATGAGTAAGCAGAGGGAGGAGATTATTTTGATACTGTCGTCTAATTGAGATACTAAAATTGAATCACAAAAACACTGTCACTCATCGACACCGGTCACAACAAGCGGCCGCACCTAGGGGCGCACCTAGGGGACGAGCGAGCAAGCAAGCAAGCAAACGAGCGAGAGAGCGTAATGTAAAAATGCCTTTGGTGTTTTCGGTCACAAGCAAGCGAACGAGCGAGCAAAATCAGTTTTATGTACTGGCTTGAGTGATGAAAATTTTAGAAAATATTTGCATGTTCCACTACCGTGCGCTTGTCGTTTCACACTCACACAAACACGTACACACAGACAAACACACACAAACACACCATTCGCATCGCAAGGCATCGCATCTTTCCCGCGCGAGTTGCCCGCGCATCTTTGCGCCGGCACACGGGGGCGTGTCGAGTGATTTTTGAACAAAAATAATCATCTAAATCACAATTATTTGTGAGTAATATATAGATAGATAGATATTTGCTTATAAAAATAGTTGCCCACTATAAGAGGATGTGGCATCGGCGACGACCAACAAGTGTGTTGGACATGTGCCCTTGTTACACCTGCTCGTCAAGTTTATCAATTAACAGAATCTCGTCAAAAGATGATGCACAATTTCATCATCACATGCGATTGCACTCAACTCTCTCATCCAGTAGTTAGGCGCAAATCAAACTGTTTGGCCTGCTTCTCACACGTTACATTGCACTCTTCACTTAACCCACCCCCCTAGCTGCACCATGCTCGGCCGGAAGCAGAGTATCAAGGTCGGCGATGCCACCGCAACCAACGCCTCAACAACCACAAACTCCGCCACAACCACCTTCCAAGCCACCGATTCTTTGCAACAACAGCAACAAACACAGCAACAAATGAAACAAGAACAACTACAACTTCAGCAAGCCAATTTAATCAACAATCCACCTAATGAGCCAACTGTTAATGCCGTCGAGCTTGCTCACCAAACGAGCGCCGGAATTGCCTGGTTCAACAGGAGCTCGGTGCGGCACTTTATGAGAATTTGCTCAGTTATCTCGCTGGTGTCCGTCTGTGCCAACACTAGCCGCACCTTCTCCTCTTATCCAACCCTAATGCTAATTACCTTTATTGTCGATATTTTAACAGGTATAGTGTTCACCTTTGAGATGGTGTTTAAAATTTACAATCGAGGTCTGCTCAAGGGAAGCGCCAGTCCATATTTGAAGGACCGCTGGTGCCAATTTGATGCCTTTATGGTACTCTGCATCTGGGTCTCCGTATTGTTGCAAATATTTCAAATTTTAAACATTGTTGGCCCGTATTCAGTTTGGTCAATTTTAAGAGCTCCGAGGCCGGTGATTCTGGTTCGCTTTAGTAGGGTTTTTATGAAATTTTCAATGCCAAAATCAAGGATTAAGCAGATATTTAAGCGATCCTCGCAACAAATTTACAATGTGACCTTATTCTTCCTCTTCTTTATGTCCCTATTTGGCCTACTGGGCGTTCAATTCTTTGGCCAAATTGAAAAACGTTGCGTCGTTAAGAATATAACAATTGAGGATATAAATATAAATAGTTTAGCCATTCCGGATACTCATTGTTCGGGTCATGCGGAATATGGAAACCAGTGTCCGCCCGACATGGAGTGTATTGAGCTACATTTGCCAAAGGAAATCGTTGGCTACAATGGCTTCGATCACATCGGCCACAGCCTCTATACAGTCTATCAAACTTCCTCCCAAGAAGGTTGGGCTCATCTAATGTACTCCACCTTTGATCACTATCCCGCTTGGAAGGTGGCCAGTTACTTTGTGGCTCTAATCTTTTTCCTTGGCTGGATGGTGAGAAATGTATTTATTGCCGTCTTCACGGAAACATTCAATGAAATTCGAGTTCAATTTCAGCAAATGTGGGGCGAACGCCAATCGTTGGCCCAAGAGGGAGTGCCTAAGATTTTAAAGGGCGACGATCGTGGCTGGAAATTGGTCGAGGTGGACGAGAGTCAATCGAGCTCAAGATGGGTGCCTCAAATAGCAAAGAGAATATTAAATTCGGCTGCCTTTCAAGTTATAATATTATTGGCAATCTTATGCAATGTTGCCCTATCCGCAAGCGTCAAGTTTGAACACGATGGTAGGCCGAGGGAATCGTTTTATGAGCATCTATATAAATGGGAGGTGGCATTTACCATATTCTTTAATATTGAATCTCTATTTAAAATTGCAGTCTTGGGATTCTCATGCTACTGGACGAGGACTTCGCATAAATTTGAATTTTTATTAGCTCTCGGCTGTACGCTACATATAATACCCCAATTCTATATGACCGAGCTGTGCGATTTTCAAGTCTTTCGCGTGCTTCGTCTCATAAAAGCCTCACCTGTTTTAGAGGACTTCACCTACAAGAGCTTCGGTCCGGGAAAAAAGTTGGGCAGTTTGGTTATATTCACACTCTGCCTATTGATTGTAACCTCAACCATGACTATGCAATTATTTTGCAGCCTCCCTGGCTACCATAGGTTTCAAGACTTCAGCTTTGCCTTTATGTCAATGTTTCAAATTTTAACCCAAGAAGCTTGGACGGATGTGATGAACGAGACAATGTTACGTGTTAGCCCCGTTCTAATGCCCGTGGTTGCCATCTATTTCATCTGCTACCACCTGTTTGTATCGCTAATTGTCCTCTCCCTATTTGTTGCCGTTATATTGGATAACCTCGAATTGCCCGAGGATTTGAAGAAGGCCAAACAGGAGAAGGCGCGCGAGCAAACCGCTTGCATCAGTGAGGAACTTCCGCTTAGATTGCGTTTATTTGAACGCTTCCCCGATTCGCCCCAAATGACCAAATTACACAAGTCGGCCTCAGAATTTAACGTGCCAAAGGTTCGCGAGAGTTTCATGCGAAGCTTTGTGGACGACATTGACAATCACAATACAATTAAGAATTGCATCAGAGCTGGAATAGTTCAGGGTTACAGCACAAACGACTACATGCCCAGTGGCCTCGGTGGCGGTGGTCAGCTTACAGGTGGCAGTGGTGGCGCCTTAGGTAAGCAATTAACTAGAAAGAATGCGCCTTTTAAACAATTGAACAAATTTATCGATAGAGATACGAGATTTCACCATTATCAAGATCAACAACAACAACAACAACAAACTAAGGGTGTGTTCATGAGCAACGAAAGACAATTGGTTAGGTTGCCCTCGTTGAAATTGTTAACAAATCCGTCTAAAGCCTCGTCAACAAGCAAGATACTTAGAAAGACAGCAATCAATCAGCTAATAGAGGAGTCCAATATTCAGAGATTGTCGCTAATGAACGATGATGTGGCTCTATCGCAAAAGGGCCACCTGCAGGCAGGTGGAATGCTCAAGTCGGGCGCCGGGCAGCTTAGGCTGCGCGGCGAGCGAGCTAGCTCGTTGACTTCGCGAATTCAACAATCCTCCTATGATTATTTGAAGGAGAATGGCGAGGGTATGCAAGAGAACCTAAGGAATCCACAGGATTTAAATATCAAAATGTTGAAACGAAAGCGACAACAGGCCGAGCTAAAGAGGAGCCAAAGGGAGAAAGACCTGAGAGAGAATCACCCGTTATTTGATACACCATTATTTATCGTTGGCCGCGAGAGTAAATTTAGAAAGTTTTGCCAATTGCTCGCCTGGTCCAAATATGAATACAACGACCGAGATCCCATCACTGGCAAACACCGAAAGTCAAACTATAAATCCCTCCACAATCTATTGGGCCTGGTGAGTTTTCTCGATTGGATAATGATCATCATAACAACCCTCTCGTGTGTTTCAATGATGTTCGAGACGCCCTTTGTTCGAATAATGGAGGTGCCCGCCTTACAGGTGGCCGAGTATGTGTTTGTTGTTAGCATGACCATTGAATTGAGCTTAAAAACTTTAGCAAACGGACTAGTGTTTACCCCGAAGGCTTTACTCTCGACGGTTGCCGGAATTATGGACTCGTTTATATTCATTACAAGTTTGATCTATGCCCTTTGGATGCCCCAGGAGGTGGAGCCGCAATCGTTGGCCCAATATCTAATGTTGCTACGTTGCATTAGACCATTGAGGATATTCTCGCTAATACCCCACATGAGACAGGTGATCTATGAGCTAGTTAGAGGATTCAAGGCAATCTTTTTAGTTTGCATCCTGCTTGCCCTGCTGTGTTTTGTGTTCGCCTGCTACGGTGTTCACGTGTTTGGCGGCCGACTGGCCAGGTGTACGGATCCCACAATATTAATGCGCGAGAATTGCACCGGCACCTTTTTGCGCAAGGTGTTTGTGACAAAGATGCGCCTATCCACCGACGACGAATCCTATCCGGCGATGCTTGTTTCAAGAGTTTGGTAAGTATTGTATAGGTGCAGAGGGTTTTTAATAGACTCTGATGTCGATAAGTCGGCGCGCGCGTCACTCCTTCGCTGGTGCTCAGTGGGCCTCATAGGAGATTATTATTAACCTAAAGTTAAACACACAAACAAACGCAAAACCGAAACCAAAATTCTTATCTCTTTAAATCTAAAATCAAATCTTCACCCATTATAGGGCCAATCCGCATAGATTCTCCTTTGATGACATCACAAGCGCAATGTTGGCTCTCTTTGAAGTCCTCTCGTTCAAGGGTTGGGTTGACATTCGCGAAGCTTTACTGAAACGATTCAACAACTCGGTAAGTTGGTATCTCTTAGCTTGTTTTTTTCTTCCTCTCTTTCTGTAGACTAGTCGTTTATGTTGTGACTTTAGCATTTGAGATGTTGCTACATTTACATATACATCAAGTACATATACATAAATACATATACTTATACTTATACTCAAACTCATATTTACTATACATAAACATATCTATCCATCTCTAGCGACCACTTGTAACACTGTTGCAAAGAGTTTAACCACTAACCAAAGAGCACCACCACCACTCATCATCTCTCTCTTCCTCTCGACCCATCGTGTTTTATATACGTTTGCATAAATACTTATTACATCTGCACAAATAATACTTGACGATGTATATAAATTAATGAATCCCCACATAACTTGGAGTAGCTTCACACATTGTACATCCACATCTTCGTCTTCTTTGGTTGCATGGTTGGAGTAACCCTATTTGTGGGAGTAGTTATCGCTAATTACGGTGAAAATAAGGTAAGATCATTTGTGGCCACTGGCTAACTATCCCTCCCTTTATGTCTCCAGCTTACACCCCCACTCTCTTCTTCCTCTCCTTTATGCCACTTAACGCAGGAGCACAAGATACACCTCTACTCCCCCTTCTCCGCCCCCGTCTGTCTCGCTTTGCCCTCTACCTCTTTCTTCTAGAAGACGGGTGCAAATGAGCTATCAAGCTAATTTGCCTTATTGGTTACAGTGAGAGTTGGTCCTTCTTATGCAGAGACGTCTATTTCCCTTCTATTATAGTCACCATATCATTGCCCGTTGCTCTTTTACTCCCTACTGTACCAATCACTCACTCGTTCGGTGCAACTTGTGGCACTCGAAACTAACGCCCGCCCATTATAATCTATTCAATTCCATCATGCATGCATGCATGCATGCATCGATTTATCCATCCACCCATCCATCCATCCATCCATCTATCCAACAAACAAACTAACCAACTCACTCACTCACTCTCACCAACCAACAAACTTACCATGACGACAAAAACAACCATAAACCAATAACCACTTGTTACCAATCGCTCGTTCTGTTGGTCGTCAATAATATTGTGAACAACAATAGGGAACTGCGCTACTCACAGTCGACCAAAGAAGGTGGTGCGATCTCAAGAAGCGACTAAAAATTGCCCAACCCCTACACCTCCCTCCCCGTCCAGATCACGTTCGTTTCCGAGCCATTATTTATGACATAATACAGAACATAGCATTCAAGAGGCTCATTGCAATTCTGGTCCTATGCAATAGCAGCCTATTGGTTGTCCATTGGGATCCAAATGAGTCGCATACCGTCTCGTTTGCCACCATTTCGGCTGGCTTGACACTAGCATTCACCATTGAGGTTATAATGAAGATGATTGCGTTTACGCCTCGCGGCTATTGGCAGAGTAGAAGGAATCGCTACGATTTGGTGGTCACTTTGATTGGTTGCATTTGGGTGCTGGTGCATTTTGTATTCACAAATCAATTTAGCAGCACCTTTGGCTTTATTGTGGTTATATTGAGATTCTTTACCATAACCGGCAAGCATGCAACCCTTCAAATGCTCATGTTAACAGTTGTTGTTTCAGTATACAAATCGTTCTTCATTATTCTGGGCCTCTTTGTGCTGGTCCTATTCTATTCCCTGATGGGAGTTCAATTGTTTGGCTCTGTGAAATTTGGAGAGAATCTGTCACGGCAGGCAAATTTTAGATCGGCAAAATTGGGCACCATTACGATGTTTAGAATAGTCACCGGCGAGGATTGGTATAGGATGATGCACGATTGTATGATTGGCCCGCCTTATTGTACGAAGGGCAAAAATTATTGGGAAACCGACTGTGGCAACTTTGGCATTAGCTTTGCCTTCTTCTCCTCCTTCTATATCATCATTACGCATATGGTTTTAAATCTATTAGTCGCCATTATTATGGAAAATTTCTCCCTCTTTTATTCATCCGAGGAGGACGCTCTATTGAGTTATACGGACATACGAAATTTCCAAAATACCTGGAACATGGTCGATGCCCAACAGCGCGGCACTGTACCTGTGAGGCGAGTTAAGTTTATCCTTCGCCTATTGAAAGGTAGACTTGAGGTTGATCCAACGCGAGACCAGCATTTGATTAAGCACATGTGCCACGAAATGGAACGCCTGCACAATGGCGAGGACGTCTCCTTCCACGACGTCCTCTCGATGTTATCCTATCGCTCGGTGGACATCAACAAGTCGTTGCAATTCGAGGAGCTGTTGGCGCGGAACGAACTCGAGAATATTATCGAGGAGGAAGTGGCCAAGAAGACTATCAGGCAGTGGCTGGACCAGTGCCTAAGACGAGTGCGCCAGCAAAAGCAACCGAGTAGCCTAATCCAGGGCTTACGTCAGACCCAAATGGGAGGTGGAGCCGATTCCTTTTTGCCCAGCCTCGCCAAGTCGTCGGCGGCGGCGACGACCGCCCTCGTCTCAGCCGCTGGTCCGCCTAGTAGCTCAAGTGATCATTCGCCCCAAACTCCGCTGGCCAGCTCAAATGCCGGTGGAGCGGCGGCCACGGCGGCGGCACCAGCAATGGCGGCACCGGCAACCACCACCCCAGCAACAACCTCATCATCATCATCACTAATGACAACAAAGCTTGCCACTAGCCTTCAGACAACGAGCTTGTCAAGTGGCGAGACCGTTGCTCAGAACGCCGGCGGTCTTGGTGGCGGCGCCGGCAGTGTCGCCGATGGCACCGCCGGCAGTGGTGCCCTCGCCGCGGTTGCGACCTCTCCCACGACAGCTTCTACAGCAACAACACAACAACAACAACAACAACAACATCAACCACCATTAGCGGGAGCAGCAGCCACCTCGAGCGCAAATGCAAATACCAGCGGCCGGCTTACCAGCACTTCAACAAGCGAATCGCAACACTCAATCAGCTCCACCACGGCAATGACTCTTGCGGCCAACTTTGTCAAGATCAAGCGACGGGCCGAAGCTAATAGATCTGACAGCATTTCGGTGGGCCAGAATCAGCGAAAGCTGCTCACCTCAAGCGCAGATCCGAAGAAGGACGAACGAACGCACCACTTGCGACGAGCCATCCAAGCGTTGACAAATTCCACTAGCTCCAAGATGAGCTTTGCAAATATGAACAAGCCCACCATTGATGCGGCCACCAATCAGAGTTCTCTGGACGCGGAGGAGAGTAACAAAAACAAACAGTTCAGACCAAAGTTGAATGCTGAAATACACGACATTCACGAGTGGTGGAACTATCAGATCAACTGAGGGGACATGACTAGTTTCAGCCGGGCTAGCCCGCCAGTTCAACTAGCTTGCCAGCGAACAAAAGAGCAACCTACGAACAAAATTGAGAACTCACCAGAAAACTCCGCAAATTAAGCCACAAGCGTCAGTGTGAGTTTTGTGTGAGAATATAGCTTATTGCAACAATGTTAAAAAAGGGAACTAAATTAAGAAAAGAAAAGAAAAGAGAAGAAATGAAATGAAAAATAAAATAAAACCAAGACAATGAGGACAAGCTAGTGAATCTCACATAAACATAAACATAAATATATTTATATTTATATTCATATTTATATATTTGTATAATTGGCTTTCCTCCCTCCTCCAATCAGCCACTATCGCTAGTAGTGGTAGGTGGCGGCCGCTGCCGCGGCCACATGGTGATGGTGCTGCGACATCATACCCGTGATCTCGGAGCCAAAGGCCGGATTGTTGGCCAGATGATGGTGGTAGGCGGACATTGGGTGGTGGTGGTGGTGGTGGGCGTGTTGGTTGTAAAGGTGATGCGCGTGCTGAATGCTACTCGGGGTTGCACTTGAAGTGTGTAGAGATGAAGCGGAACTGTTGGTTGGACTCGTGAAGCTAACAGGTGAGCTTGTTGCCACGGCCGCCGCCACAGCCAACGAGGCCAAGTTAGCGTGATGATTGCTATCCAGGGTTTGCAACTGGTGACCATGACCGGCGGCGAGCTGGTGGTGGTGTTGCTGGTGCGGTTGCTGGCCAACGTTAACCATTTGGGTTAGCTGATGCGTTGGAGTGGCACTTGTAACGGGAGTTGAGGCGACACTAGCGTACATTGAGGAGGTCGCGTGCAATTGATGCTGGTGTTGTTGTTGCTGCTGGCTCTGATTGGCTCCATGGCTTTGGCTCGAATAGTGGCCATTGCTCGATGACACCTGCTGTTGCTGCAGCATCGTCGATTGGACGGAATCTTCTTTGATTGCAGTCGCTTGGTGGCTTAAACTCACCGCTGATGGGGATACATTCACCTGTTGTTGTGTTTGTTGTTGTGGTAGTGGATAGAGTTGCTTTGTGCTAGTCAAACTATCAGCCAAACCGCGAGCGTGTAACATTTTTAGATAATCAACAGTCATTTGCAAAATCTCCGCCTTTTCCAATTTAGCCGAACCTTGCTTCTCGAAAGCAGCGGGAACTAGGCGCCTCAGTTCCATCAATGAATTGTTTATCTTATCCCGGCGCCTCTTTTCAATCATTCCGCGTCTCTTCTTTCTTGTGACCATGTTTCCTGTTGTCTGTCCAATCGCTTGATGGCAGCCGGACATCACGACACCTGCGGTCTAGTGTTGGTAGTGATCAAAGTTGCTAGTGGGTTGCGTAAAAGCGGTGGTTTAAAATGGTGGATGTGGTGCGGCTTCGTGTTGCGCTGTTATGCTTCAGTGATACTTTCTTCGTTGCCTCCTTATGCCTGGTCTACTCTCTACTGACTAGGTGACTTGCTGTCACTGATGTTGGTCCTTCGATTGTCTGGAAGCAAGTGGTGTTCTGACCGAAATTCATTTGGCAGCTTGATGTCGAGGTCGTCACCGTCTTTGTGGTCGTGGTCGTCTTTGTAGTGGTTATTGTGCAACAATATCTCTTCATCGACTAAATATGAGCAGCACTTGCAACAAACGCAACTGCAGCAGAACCTTCGATTGTCAGTCTGGTGCTCGTCGAAGTCGCAGCGGCTGAGATGAGCGCAGCAAGAGCAAATGACTGACACAATCGCTTTCGATTAGGGTATTGGTGATGGTGGTGGTGCTGCTGCTGCTAGCCCTCAACGCGACGACAGGCAACCAGGATTGAATCTACTATCCTGCGTGTGCGAATGTGAGGCACACACACAAAATACCAAGTGCAGGATTTGTTTGCATGCGCGCCACGATGGCTTCAATCAGCCAACCAACCAGCCATTCGCCATCCAATTCTTCCTCTTCTTTTTCTTATCCCTCCTCTTGTTCTGGTAGCTATATTACGTCGTGTGAGTTGTTCTAATAGCGACCAGCCGCAACCAGAACCCATCGAAACACTCACTCATCTACCACTCTTGCTGCTAGTTCAGCGCCGGGGACATATGAAGCGGCGTATAGCGAAATTGACGCTTGCGCGCGCCGAGCGTGTGCCAGCTCATTTCCAACGGTTCCCACGGTGTTATGCTTAAGCGCTATGGTTACTCTTCCCCTGCTGCTGCTGTTGCTCTTGTTCTTGCTCCTCCTTGTGCATAGCATTATCATTGCCGATGGGCGGGGGAAGCACATCATTCACAGGTTTTTCTGGTTTCTCTACCTCTGGTACCGGTGCTTTTGCCGGTTGAGTTGCATCGGTGGTGGTGGTGGTGGTGGTGGTGGTGGTTGTTGTTGTTGTTGTTGTTGTTGGCGGTGTTGCCGCCTTACAATCGCCGTCACTATTGTCGCTTGCCGGAGTTATGTTGGTGGAGGTGATATGAGTTTTTGCTGCGCCGGCTTCAATGGTGAGAGGTTGAGAAATTGGAGTTGAAACTGGAATAGAATTGGCGGTGGCGGTTATTGGAACAGAAGTTGGCGCTGGAGTAGGATCTGTAGCTGGAGTGTTCAAAGTTTCGATTTTTTGATCAGAAGTTGGTTTGGGAGTTATAACAGGAGCAGGAGCTGGAGCTGGAGCTGAAACTGCACTTGGCACAGGCGTTGCATTAGATGTGCGAGCTGCGCTGGGGGCGCTAGGTACAGCGGTGGCGATTGCGACTGGATTTGTTGCTTGAGGTGCCTGTATTCTAATCAAATTTGAAGGTTGTCTGATTGGAGTAACACCCAGCGGGCTAGTTATCTGGGGTCTTATTAGATAGGTATTCGTTTGGTTCGGTCCTGGACCAACGTGGCGTAAAATTAGAGGAGTCCCTCGCTGCAGATAGCTGGCTGGTAGACGAATAACTTGACCTTGCTCAGTCCGAAAGTATCTGATCACTGGTGTGGTTGGTGCGCCTGTAGTACCAGTCGTGGAACCACCAGTATTCTGACCAGGAGTTTGTAATGCGGTGACAGGTGTCAATACCTTTATAGTTTCCTGCTTGATGGGAGTGGATAGAGTTGAGGAGCTACCTGCTGGTGATGAGTTGGCACTTGCTGTAAATTGCATGCCATAAGTATATTTGACTCGCTTTGCATTCTCCTCGTCCCTTTGTTTCCGTTCAGCATTTAGTTTTCTCACTCTTTCTAATTCCTGCCTACGCTCTTTGTCTAGTTGCTCTTTTCTAGCTCGTTCGCGTAGTATCTGATTCTGGCGCTCAATCTTCTCATCGAATTGTTTCAATTCCCATAATTCCAACTGATCCTCTGATACCCAAACCTCCTCTACACTGGGACTTTTCTCTTCCTCCTGTTCAACCTGACGCCTTGCTCGCAAACCACTTCGACCTGATGGGTTCGATGACGCAAATGACTTCCTGGAGCTAGATGACTTCTTGCTTTTGGTGGTTGTCTCATTTGGAGTTGTAGTTTTCTTGATTAAGTACTCCGAGTGTGTTAAGAATGGCAGTCGGTCGCGTTTCTTCAACAATTGTATTGTTATTGTAGAATCCTCCGTATTTATAACATTATGACCAGATGCCGGCGGTCGGACTTGTAATTCATCCCAACGCAAAGTTGCGTGCATTACTCGTAACTGTAATCCTACTTCTTGGATAGTGGAGACGAGTCTATTCCTATATAACCAACAAGTTCTAAATGTGGGCCTCGGGGTCATACCATAAGGCCAAACGTAATTGTTTTGTTTAGCTGTGTAGGAGAAACTCTTCGCCTCTTTGAGGCCTCCAGATCTAGCCAATTTGCGCAGTTCGAGATCAGGTAGTACAAGTAGAGATCTAACTTTGCCTCGTTTTGTTAGAAAATCATGACAAGGTGGTAGTCTAGGGCGCGCAAGAACACACTTGCGTATCACTTGTTGCTGAGGTTGCACTTGGTTCGCATCAATCGTTTTCGTTGGGGTTTGACTATTATTTGTTATGTTAGCCGCTAGTACCATGTTTGTGAGATTCAAGCTGATATTTTTCGCAGGGGTCATGGGATTGCTGCTATCACCATTGACTTTGATTGGAGCCTTATCCTTGGCTTCTTGAATCTTTAGATTAGCTTCTAGTTTTTTACTTAGAAGATTTTCAAGCTCGGCAACTCTTACCTTTTTATAAGAGTTTAGCTTCGGCTTCTTCGGATAGAGGACACGCTTATCTTCTTCGATGGATAATGATGCTGCAATATCAATCACATCGTGTTCCTTGATCTTCTCCTCAATCATATCAACGATAAATGGGTGACACGTCATGGGGCTGAGCCATCTGAATGGTTCAGTTCTGTAAAGCTTTGGACTCGAACGTAACCTTGACTTATGAGTCTTGCCCCTCCAATACCAACCATTCAGACCTGTCAGTCTGTATTCCTCGCCTTTTTGTTTCCAAACTTGATGTTTCACTGGCTTAAGCTTGGGTGAAAATTTGACCATCGTTCCCAATCTATAAGCTTGTTCAAAGTCTTGGCTGACCCACTCGCGCCTCTCAAAGCCCCTAGGCTGTCTGTCAGTCTTCTTGAGTTCTTCGCGCTCGAGGAATGTAGATCTGAATAATTGAGTGAATCCGATGGCCTCATTCCATGTTGACTTAAATAATATAGGTCTGATTGCTATCTCAAGTAGGGATAAAGCTGAGGAATAATCGTTGGCGTCTCTAGCGTTCTGGATAGTTTTCAACCAAGAGGGTTTGTGAGTCTGCCAACAAGTGTGAATGAAAGTGGTGGGGATAGAAGCTTCAAATTTGATCAAACTGGTTTTTATGGTGGCAACAAGTCCTATGAGTGGTCCATTGATTGCACCATGCCATCTATATGAGTTGGAAGCAGTGATGCAAAATTTGTTTCCTAATGTTCTATTCGTATCCCTATCAGAGTTGTGCGTCTTGCCGCTAGCTAGATGACTTGATAAGTAATTTGTGTAAGATTTCTTGGTTCCATTTTGAATAGTTATTTTTAAAGATGATGAAGAGTTGTCATCGTTTTCGTCATTTTGCAATTGATTAGAGCGAGATGTTTTCGGATAGAGATCATGAGTAATTTTCATTTGTCGCTCCATCTCGTCCCTATACTGTAATAGATTTGTGATAAGGCTTTTCTCAAATCTATTTTCATGCAAACTATCAAAAACTTCCTTGAGCTGGTCTATGGTTGTATAGTATCTTACATCTTCCTCTGTTTCGTCAACAACAAACAATCTTCTTGCAAGAAACCAATATCGTCTCCCGAGCTTATCCAGACCCAATGTCTCAAGCCTCCTAAGGTTTACACTTTCATCTTCAGCGAGATCGAAACAATCTGAAACTCCAGCGACATGATTCGATTTGCATATTGAGCATATGAATGGCTCATCATCTTCATCTGGATAACTCCCCAGAGGAGGATCACAACATTGCAAATGATAGATGGCTGGACACTTTCCACAGGCAATCAAATTGCCATTTGGCTTTGTGCAAAGCCTACAAACTGTATCGTGCTTATAAATTGTATTGCCGTTGGCGACTATCTCTTCGCGCGCCAAGTTTGTTAATAGAAATTGATCACATAGTTGCTCTATTACGTTTAATCTGACGTCAAGGCTCACATTGTACGGGTAGCACTTCTGATTACTGCTACCAGCTCCGTTGTTATTTCCCTCTAGATGACTGAGAACTTCTTGATTTGAGTATGGATCAGCGGACCAATACAATCGTAAAGCAGCTGGCCATGTCGCATGGTCGGCAAGATAAAGGAATATGTTCACAGAGTCTCTTATGTCTGTCGGACCTAACCAAGTTTGCTGTTGTCTATCCTCTCTAAGTAGTGTCTTCAATAATTGAACGTGTATTTCAGCTAATAGTGGAGTTTGATCATCTGCTGTCAAAGCATGACTGAAATCTTCAAATCTAAAAGGTGTCAAACGTATAATATGACTAAATCTTTTGAGAACTTCGTAGATGCTCAATGATCTCATCAACAATTTGCCATCTTTGATGGATAAGTCAGTTGCTGAATCGGGTAGGGAAAACTTCATTATAACTGCTAGAGTCTAGTTATTGCGCACCTTTATAACCATATGTGTGTATATTTAAGTTGTTTATCTTCCTCCTAAGTATCTCAAGAAGTAGGAGGATGTTGAGGGATAAAGTTTTTAGTTTTATTCAAAATCAATTCTAACTTGGAGTTTGTTTGCAATTTTATCTCAAATGTCTTCTCAAGTTTAATATATCCAAGTTGTGTCGACACAAATAGATAGATATGTTAGGTCTTCATGTGTAATATTGGTTAAATATTGGTCCTGATCATGTAATACGTGGACAGGACACGATCTCACCACGAGTTTTTGTTGATGATCGTGTCTTAAGGAGAAAATTACATGTGGAAGTCGTGCAAAATTTACTTTCATTTTCACTGTCGGCTGCAATGCCTCGACCGGCTGAAAAAAAATTGCAAAAATTAACGCGTATTCTATACAAGAGAAGTGCACTGAAGAACGAACACGCACCTCTACACACATGGAAGCTCATTGGGTCCGTTGCCCCAGTGCGTCAGACTTGTGGGCGACATGTTATTGTATTGCATGGGCACAAATTCCCGTCTTATACAACAGCCAAAGACTTGGACACGGATATTTGTGCCATTGGAGGCTGCTTCCTTGGCGCTTGTTTACATAATTTCCACCTGTTCTCTAGAGGCCCAAGAAAACTTTCAATATTAGGTCAATGCATATTGCTCAATAAGTGTAGTAGGCTTAGATAATCAAATTAAATTCATCTTGATGCCTCGAATAAGAACCCGAAAACCACCGCCAGAAGGATGGGACATCATCGAGCCTTTGCTCGAGGCAATCGATGCAAGAATGCGAGAGGCAACTGCCGAGTCACATGAGGGTAAGAGAAGAGTTGAATCAGCCTGGCCAATATTCAAAATCCACCACCAGAAGTCGAGATTAATTTTTGATTTGTTCTTCAAGAAACAAGAGATAAGTAGAGAATTATATGAATTTTGCATTAACGAAAAGTTGGTCGATGCAAATTTGATAGCGAAATGGAAAAAGCCTGGATTCGAAAATCTGTGTTGTTTGAGATGTATCCAGAGTAGAGATACGAACTTTGGCACCAATTGCATCTGTAGAGTGCCCAAGAGCCAACTAGAGGAGGATAGGATAATTGAATGCGTTCATTGTGGTTGCCGAGGTTGTTCGGGTTAATATAACATGGCATCGAATTAGTCGGAAGAATTAGAGGCGCTATTTATTTGTACATATAAGACGTCGTCAATCATTGTAGAAAAATAGATTAAACTTCCATTGTTAATACATGGTACATATACATGTGATAGATTCAAATGGGTGTGAGATTTAAAAGTAGTTGAGAATATAGTTGTCGAGAAGTCGACATTTTTGGTTTCAGAAGTCAGCCTCCAAGTTAAACTTGAGCTCCTCTGGGTTATTCATCACACCCGACTTCTGGTATTCACCGACTCGCTTCTCAAAAAAGTTAGTCTTTCCAGCTAGGGATATCTGGTTCATGAAGTCAAATGGATTCTCTTGGTTGTAGATCTTAGAGTAGCCGAGCTCTAGCAACAATCTATCAGCGACAAACTCAATATACTGTCTCATTAGTCCATTGTTCATCCCAATCAAGGCCACAGGTAGGGCCTCGGTCAAAAACTCCTGTTCAATAGCTACCGCGTCCTTGACAATCTCATGAACTCGCTCTTCGGTTGGCTTATTCTTGACATGACGGAATAGTGCGCAGGCAAAATCACAATGTAATCCCTCGTCACGTGAGATAAGCTCATTACTGAAAGTTAGACCTGGCATGATTCCTCGCTTCTTGAGCCAGAAGATAGCAGCAAATGATCCTGAGAAGAAAATGCCCTCAACGGTCGCGAAGGCAATGAGTCTTTCGGCAAAGGTTGCCTCGCTAGATGTCCATCTCATTGCCCAACTAGCCTTCTTGCGAACACACGGAATGGTTACCATGGCGTTAAATAGACGCTTCTGTTCCTCTGGATCGGTGATGTAAGTATAGATGAGCAGTGAGTACATTTCCGAGTGGATGTTCTCAATTTTGATCTGGAATCCATAGAAGCACTCGGCCTCGTGCATCTTGGTATCCTTAATGAATCGTTCGCAAAGGTTCTCATTAACAATACCATCTGAGGCGGCAAAGAAGGCCAATACATACGAGATGAAGTATCTCTCATCGGCGGTTAGCTTGTTATCCCAGTGTTCACGATCACGAGTTAGGTCGACCTCCTTAACGGTCCAATAGCAGGCCACTGCCTTCTTGTACAAATCGTAAAGGTCTTCATGGTGAACCTTGAACGAACAATTACTCGGATTCTCATGGATACTCTTGATCAGCTTATCAATGTCATCATCCAAGTCCACTGTCTTGGGCGACTTGATAACGGCTGGCAAATTCTGGTTTATCTCAATTGGTGCCAACTTGACCTCGACGGATGCCATTTTAGCTGAGAATAACTTGTCACTGATATGAATATTACTTCAAGATTGAGTTGGGTGGTAGTATTATTTCGTTTGGGTTTTATTAGATAAGTTATTATATTTTCAAGTTGTTCCTTTGGAGCCTTTCACTTAAATGGCGATGATGTTGGCGCTTAAATTATTTCTGACTGGCCCTAGCGACGTTAGAGTCTTCAGAGAACCATTTGTGTATGCGAGGAGAGATACAAAGAGGGACAGAGTTAGCGAGTGAGTAAGCGAGCAAACAAGAGAACAAAGAACCCGACCCGCGAACAAAGAGTGGGCCGGGTTTAGGCGCGCTCATTTTCCGTTGCCGAATTACCGTTGGGCCGTTGCAGCAGCGCATTCTAGATTTTTCTATTTTCGAGCACGGGTACCACGCCCTTCTAGTTTTCGAGAAGGCGTAGCAACAAATAACCGCAACCGACCTGAAAGCTTTGTAAACAACCCCTCTTTCAATAGGCGCCAACTTGTCACGCGTTGCCTTTGCTCTCTTGCTCTTTGGCGCGCTCGCCAAGTCTACAGGTGTAGCTCTTATGGCAGTTTCTCCAGACTAAAGAGAAAAGGTGTGACCGGAGTATCTGGAATCTATAAATCATGCTATTTTATTAAATAAATTGATGGATTAATGAGAAATAACGATATGCTCATCGTTAAACATGGGCCTCTTTAATCATCAGAAG
Source organism: Aculops lycopersici (assembly GCA_015350385.1). NCBI lineage: Eukaryota > Metazoa > Arthropoda > Arachnida > Trombidiformes > Eriophyidae > Aculops > Aculops lycopersici. Next base: position 2,285,644 of record WNKI01000002.1, read on the forward strand.
TTTGTTTATCGAAAAACCAGGTGGCACCAGCGACCAGTTTTGCGACGACCGAGTTCCCTCTGATGGATGGGGCGTTCACCTTGGTCTATCATAAATCGATGCTCATAATATTGAAATCAAATGAATGATTAGATGAGTGTGATCGCTGGTTCCCATCCAAATTTAGAAGAGGCTCAAATTTCATCTAGGTGTTGAATTGATGGTGATTTAGATGTTATTTAGTGTCAAGCAAACAACAAATCCATGGTCCGAGGTGAATCGAACAAAAGCGATATGACAATGACTAGGTGAAGGCTGATGCTCAAAAAGAGCATCAGCCAACAAAAGCATGAACAAAAAAGGAAGGCCCATCAATTGACCGTCGATTGTCGCCCCCGCCGGCGATTAAATAGAGAGATAGTGAAGCATTCATACTGCGTCCATATTTTTATGGTTTTCAATTGATAGATTCTTATCTCCTTCTTTCTTCGTTTTTCTCTCAATCTAATTCTTTCCTCTCCAATTGATGTTCTGTGAACTTTGTTAAGTTTGAACAACAAACTGGTGACTTTGATCTGTCTGTACGATTCAAAAAACTAGCGGTTTATCAATGAGTATTCCCGTCTCTTCAGTTTACTTTATAATCACTAAATCGCTTATTACTCGATCAATGGAGAGCGCGAATAAAAACAACACCTGAGACGATAACAGTCTCAGAACGAGAAGCTTGCGATACAATGTAAGTGTCGACCTTCCACTTGCCAACCAGACAGCCAGCAATCGGGATGACAAAAGAATCGCCTCCTTCAGATCAATCTTTAATACTTTTCCGTTGCCCGTTTGGTTTACACTCATTTTTCTAGCCCAGTGAGTTTGAGTGGTGGAAGAGGAAACAAAACCAACTTTAGAAAAACACAACCGTTTAGCGGTAAAGTTCGATAGTTTTGTAGATAAGAGGAGAAGTAAATTTGCATATTCTTATTGAACGACGGTGACCACTTGTTGATGAAGAGGGCGGGTTTTCTATTGTTGCCAACCGAGTGTCTGCGGCTGTTCCCTATTGATAGTCCAATTTGTTGATATTGTTGCTGTAGACTTTTCGTTGTAAAGGAAAGAGTATGAGAGACGTGATTCACTCCACTTGAGCATACGTTTTACTCTATGCATATATGAGAGAGGGAGAGACGTTAAAACTTGACACCTGTTTCGGGGCATACGCGCAGGTAAAGTTGTATTGGCGCAATTTGATTCCTCACGGCGCATCGCCCCAGTGCTAAACACTTGATGTTCGCGAGTTTTGAGTGCTTCGAGCTAGTCATTCAAAAACCTACGTCTAAGCTAAGGTTACCTTGCTGCTATTTCCCAGATTGATTTTTCCTTTCGCATTGAATAACAACTAGCTAAATGCGCAAAAAAACACTCAACTTTCGGACAAAGTTACCGTGGTGCAAAACCTATAAGTATCTGAAGCCAGCCCGCTAGCAATAACAAACACATCATTCCGCGACTAAAGTTCAAAGGCTAGAGATTTCGATTTTCTCTTCTTATTTAGCAGAGGCAACTGCTCTCTTGTTTCCCTAGTAAAGAGCAAAGCAGCTTTTAAGGGACTCAATATTGCGGCACTCGAAGGTAGACTTGAGTATAAATTTTAGATACTATTCGTCGCTGTTCCTTTGCATAAAAATCAATCAAACTTCTCAAGTGTCTCTAATGTAAGTACGTAATTATTATTTGCCCTGTCCGTCGTCATCTTTAGCTAGCTGACTAGTTGGCTGACTTGTTGCTCGATCAAGCAAACGGCAATCGAGTGAACAGGTGGATTGGAGAGAGGGGCAGACAGACAGCAGCACGTCAGGTTTGCTTTGTTAGGTTTTAATGCAAAATCTGGCATCTAAGAGCAACAGCAATGGCAGAAAACGAAATAACAACTTGTATTTTCTATAACTTTCGGCCAGAGAGTTAGTTTTAGTTGTTGGTCACTCGGTCGATCGGAGAGCCAGGCAAAACATTTGCCAAGTGTCTTGTGTTATTGTTTCATTTATATACATGCAAATTTGCACTCACAATCTAAGAAAGAGGGAGAGAGAGAGAGAGAGAGAGAGAGAGAGAAATAATGTAAAGCTTTTACATTATTTTGTCTGTAAAAGTCAATGGGATCAATCCACTCACTTGTAGCTTATGGTTGCTGCAAGAAAAACTAGAATAATGTGAGCACTTAGAGCTCAAACTTTTCAACGCGCATTCCTATTGCAAGCTGGCAAGTGGTTGCTGAGCGGCGCACTTGTATGGGTTGAGTCAACTAAATGAGAGCAAACGATTTGCTCTAGTTTTAGCGGATTAACACACAACATCAACATCGACATCAACAACAACAACAACACAAACCCATAGACATGATGTGATGCCGAGTGTTGCGTTCTAATTTGCACACAAGCGAGCAAGCGGAAATCCGGCTTTGCTTAGCGCGCGACGCATATAGGCGGCCGAATGTATCGACTTACGAGCTCAAAGTTTACGAGGAGAATAATACATTTTTGCCCTCCCCTCTTCTCAATGAACTTTTATGGGGTGTAAAAAGAACAATCCCTTTATTATACGAGTGTCTTTTTGGTGCTCCTTTCGATCAATCGAAAGAACGAAAGACAAACGAGGAACAAGCTAATCTGTCGAAGTGTCGCCACTTTGATTGTTGTTGTTGCAACAACAAAACAGCAAAGAGGAAAAGTCTACAACCACAAGCGACAATCTCGATTGCTCATTTGCCATCACTTACCTCCACCGTCATCTAAGTCACCACTTTAAAATGAGCAGTTCTATTCATTCGCTCCATTCGGTTGACATAAACGAAACAAGAGGCATTAGGCACAACACATGGCGCCGGTCGATGAACGAAGTGGAGTTTATTATTATTTGCTAATACTACCACCACCATTTAACGCCACAGGGAAGTAGATTTCTTCTCATTCTTCTTTGTTATGTAAATGATGTCGCCGATATGAGCAATCGTTGGTTTGTTAGTGTAACAATCGATTGGCCTCATCATCAGTAGCAATGGCTATAGCGAAAACAACATCGTGGTTTGCCAACGTTAAACAGAATAATGTTTTGACACGACAACTACATTATTTTAATGCAGTGACTAGGCAAACTGAGGCCAAACATTCGAGCCTTTCGTTTGCTCTCAAGATTTGAGAATGGAAACGACGACCAAGGAGAGAGAGAGAGAAAGAGAGAGGGAGCGAAAATTGTTATCAAGTGTTTGCCTCGACAGGATGGTAAAGTGATGTCTCTGCTGAATGCGATTGCGTTTCGTTCAATCTATCATGCTTACAAATGTCTGATGTTTGGATTTGCTGTTGGCTTGAGTTCAAACTGAGACAGAACCGAATGAGAGGCGACAATATATTAATCGATTGGAGAGTCTAATACTTGAAAAGTGGCGCTTAATATGTGGTGGTGGTGGTGGTGACAAATTGTTACAAATGGTGTGAGATATTGTGTACAGTATAATATTTAAACAACAACAACAACAGTAGCAACAACACGATAACTTTGTTTGAACAGCACAAGCAAATCCCCTTTCCTCCTATCGGATTATTGATATTTTTATTACTATTGTTATTAGAGATGTTGCTGTTGTCACTATTGCAACCACGCACACGATGGCTCTTCATCTTTATAGGCCAGCCGATCGGCTTCTGCTCTCCAGAAGCGACTGATTCTCTCGAGGTGCACTCGTCTACTTCCGGTAACTGGTTAGAGAGGGCGGCGGCGACTCGCAGTCAACAATATCGAGCGACGATGCTATAGAGTGTGTGGAATCGTTCATTGTTTGGGGTGACAGCAAAGGACTCAATCCTCTCGGCTCCAGGTTACTATGTTGCTGTTGAATCGATTGCAGGTGGCTGGTCACGTGTGGCGCTTGTCCAATGCCGGCCACAAGTTGTTGTTGCTTCTGTTGCTGTTGGCGGTTGTTTGGTGTCAAGGTGACACTAGACTGTTGGCTTGCAGCTACCGCGACTGCCGCCGCTGCCATAAAGGCGGCCGCTGTGGCCTCGTTGGCCGACTTTTGGTAGCTCATCTCTAATCGTTTGTGCATTTCGATCGAGCGCTTAAAGTGCTCAGGTAAAGGAGGTTTGTTTGCGTCGTCCATCGACTCGTCGTCGCTCTCGTCCGAGGGCACGTCCATGTTGTTCCACCTGCGCACCTTGCGTTGAGCTCGCCGACGCCGGAAGTCGCCCATCATAAAGTCCTCCATGTTCGCCGGATGTATTGTCCAATAGTGACCCTTGCCATTGGCTGCGCGGCCAGCCTTTTGGAAGCACTCATTGAGCGACAGGTTGTGGCGAACGCTATTCCGCCACCCGCTACCGCGATTTCTATAGTAAGGATAATTATCTAAAATAAACTGATATATATCATTCAAGACCATCCTCTTTTCCGGTGTACTCAAGATGCACATGCCAATCAATCCAATGTAACTATGGGCCGGTTTTAAATTGTCCAGCTTCCCAGTGGGACCGTTGGTCCCTTGTTGCGACGACGAATCATTTCGACTGATTGTGTTCAGGGTGGAAGTTGCTGCTGTGGTCGCTGTCGACAATGAGTTGTTAATATGAACATTACTGTTGCTGTTATTATTATTATTATTATTATTTAATCTATGGTTGTGATGTTGAGGTCTAAGTGGCTCAACTTTCAACTGTGTTGGCATACTAAACTCGCAGCCATGTCCATTGTTTATAATCCTGGAAGCTGGCTGCTGCTGTTGAGGTGTGCGCTGATGATGGTTTAAATGTTGAGTTTGGTCTAAACTTTGCTGAGGTTGCAATGCAAACAAATTGGCCAACATGGGGCCGTGTGGATGCTGCTGGCCCAAAGTGGAAATTCGAGCTTGTCGTTGTGTTTGCGGCGACATTGAACAAGTGCTAACAAGGGGACCCGAACCATTCAGTGCCCCCATTGGAGGCGGCGGGTAGGGCTGGTGTCTAGATGGATTGTAGTTATTTGCTGAGCTAGTTGCTTGGTTGTGCTTGGAGCTCCTCTTTCCGGAAGTTGGCTCGCTGCTGTTGTCTGTTGTTGCGGAGAATCCAACTCCCGGCGCCGGCAAGCCGCCAGTCAGTCGAGCCAAGATGGCGAGACTGTCCATTGGACTTGGCGATTGCTGGTGTTGTTGTTGTTGTCGCTGTTGGGCAACCGAGGCCAAGTCGACAGGTTGCTGGGCTGCGGCTAATTGCTGCCGCTGGTGTCTTCGCAAGTTGCTCATCTGGTCAGCGCGGTGTTGCGCCGCCGCTGCGGTCACTTGCTGCTGCTCCTGTAGTTGTTGTTGCTGTTGTTGCTGTTGTTGTTGTTGTTGCCTTTGTAGCAGCATACAGGCCATGAAATAGATAAAATCTGGATGTGTTTGTGGTGGCGACAGCTGAGGCTGAGTTAGCTGATTTTGATGCTTGCTTACTTGTGCCTGAGAGGTTTGCATCATTGATTGGAGGTTACTCAAGTTCATTAGACTGCTTGGATCCTGAGCAGTCGAGGCCACGAAGGCTTCCATTTGCATCCTTTGTTGCTGCTGGCTCATTAGCTCCAGCTGACTCAAGTCGGAGCTTTGGTTGTTACCTATTTGTTGTTGCTTTGCTGCTTGTGAAGAGAGAATATAGTCGATGCTAAAGGGATTTGGCCGGGAGCTTGCATTACTTCCGGCACTCGAGTCACCGCCGTTGCTCACTTGCTGGAGCTGCTGCTGATTCAGTGGGCTTCTTGGGGGACTTGGTGAGTTGAGCTCCATTTTGCTTGCTGCTAGTGTTTGCATTAGAATCTCTAAAGTGCTGCAAAGTTTTGTGCGTTCTGTAACGAGTTTAGTGCTTCGAGTTGGATTGCAAAAAGGTGACTGTGTATATAGAAGGAGGGAGTGGGGCAGCAAAAAGAGCAAACGTGAAAAAAAAACAACACACACACACACACACTTACACATACACAACAGGGGCAAATACCGACAAATAGACTCAAGTCGCTCGATTGTGCGCAATCGTTGCCAGTTTGCTTGAGATAAATTGGAGAGCGATTCCAAGAGGCCATCGATTCAATCGATTCGATTGTGAGGAGCGATAATCGTGCGCATGCGCTTAGAAGTGGAGCAAAACTAGACGAGCGAGAAGCCAAGTTGCAGTTTTCAAGGGACCAAACCAAGAGCAAGAGGGAAAACTTGAGGGGAGAGAATAAACGTTAACTAAGATTACCCTTTGTTATAATTGCCAAAAATCAACCTGAAATCGAGATCTCAGGTTCCACCATTAGAGCCTGAAATCTGAGCGAGCTCTACTGATTAATGAACTAATGATATCTCGAACTTATTGATATATTTGATCTTCGCTTAGTTGTGAGTAAAGCAGAAGGAGATGACCACCTGTGAGCAATCTCCTATAACCGACGACTTGCGCACTCGGGAACTATAACAACTCGAGCGAACAGGTGAACCAAAAGCTCGCCTCTGGTGACGACACTCTAGTTCAATTGGTTGATCACGACTCCCATTTGTGTCAGGTGGCCCAAATTTACCTTAGAGTTACAATGTAAATTGTAGCCCCCGAATGGACGCCAAGGTGGCTGACTCTCTTTTTCTCCCTCCATTGGCTGTTTTGTTGTTCTCCTCGTCTTCTCAAGTTTCTCAGTTGCCTCGAATGGCGAGGAACGCTAATTATTTCCCACTTCCAAACGATTGCCAAAATCGGATGTCTTCTTCTTTTTTCCTCTCTCGCCTTAGAAACTTGGGTTGTTGCAAATTGTTGTAACTTACTTCAAGAGGCTCGTCTTCGGTAATTGTTGTCGAGTTGTCTGCTGTCACAGTTTGCATATGTAATTTTGTGCAAATTTAAAGAAGGCGCCACTCCAGAGTTCCGAACTGTTGGCCAACCAAAACTCAAAAGAGAGATTGGACGGGGCAAGTGGGTGAGGAGTGTGACGTGGGCGCCGGAGCCGAAAATAGAGGCAGTTTTTGAACCAACTCACTGGAGGACACATTCAGATACTTACAAAATTGAGGTAGCAATAGTTGAGAAATTTGCCACTTCCCTTGGACCCGTTGGCGACAGGTTGTCACGTTCGCGTTGTTGGTTGCTGGTTGTTGCACTCTATTGGCGCATAGTTAATGTCTATGCGCGCAGGTGAACTCTTGGTTAATATTAAGACAAATTTGACATCAACGACGAGCGAGCGAGCGAACGATTTTGCCAGCGTGCAAAACCAAGACTCGAGGAACAAATCAAATGGCGAGTTCAAGTTTCGAGCCGCGAGCTCCAGTTCCAATTCGTGATCCGCCCAAACGATTGCCGATGTCGCAAGCGTTCACGCATTTTGCCTTTGAACATAACAATTACTAGCAATGGAAATGGAAGTGGAAGTGGAAGTAGAAGTAGAAATAGAAATAGAAGTGGAAAAAGAAAAAGAAAAAGAAACTAGTTCACTTGGTGGCTTATTGTTATGCCGCCGATTGCTGGCCACTTGATAGATTCGTGTGCCCCAACACAGAGCACAGTAGCTGTAGTTCGTGTATTTGATGATGATGACGACGATTCATGTTCACTTGCTTGTCGGTCACTCACTCCACCACTAGAAGCAATTTCTATTCCTAGTCCAACTCTCGCGAGAGACTCGCGCCGACCAACTATGCCAAAAGTTTACAGCCCGCAACCGCAAGAGCAACACTAATAACAACTAACAACACCTCGTCCATGATAACAAATTGAGATTTTCTATTCTATTTGGTGGCCACCAACAAACGCAAAACGGTTACATAACAACCGACCCAACTATTGGAGAAACCAGATGTTGATTGACTGACTGACTGACCGGCCGACTGACTGACTGACTGACTGGTTGGCCGCCGAGCCAACTGGGGCTGCCCCAAGGCTATCAAATGCCACGGCCGCAATGACGACGATGATTGAAGCCTCGAGGGTTCACTTGTCGCCTGAAGTCCATCTCTCCGTTGATCGGTTTAGTTTCCCTCTGGTGCAACACGACTACTTTTGACACACAACCTCCTGAAACAAGCGATAGAAACCCACCAACCGATTGGCTGACAGAAATGTGTTAGTTTCGTGACATGAATCGATTGCTTTGCTTTAGTTTGGTCTCTCTGTCAGCGCAAAGTTTATGTCGGCTGTCCATCGCTAAACTCGCGTGTCCCTCTCAATCTCTTCCGGCAAATAATTGTGTTTGATTTCTCTGTCTCTGCTGCCTCCAGTCTGGTTGTTGATATCGAGTTACTGTCTCTATTTAGTCGCCGCCGCCGCCAGTGTTACTCCCATTAGACTTGCAACTGTTAAACGATCGCTCGTCGTCTTCGGTAAAGCCACGGTTATTGTTGTTGTTGTTTTTTGTTGCTGTTGTTGGCGGGGGTTGTTGTAGTGAAAGCAACAACAACCAAAGAGAAACCAGCTAACAAGCAAAGGACGCCCACGACGATGAAGGATTTGGCTCGTTGTCATGCATTCGTCGTCGTCGTCGCTGTCTTCGGCTTGTCGTTGCCGCAGAGATAGTCGGGGTATTGTGATAGTGGTATCATTGTTACGTCATCCGCTTGAACTCTGGCGCAACGAGCCACACGTAACCAGAGTAAAGAGGCGCAACGCAACAACCGAAGCGTAAGTGAGTTGTCGTCCGGTTGTCGTTGTTGATAGTGAGCAACTTAGTCAATCTTCTCTCTCTTCTCTTGTAAATCTGTGTAAGCGAAACTAACTGGCCGGAAATTGATTCTCAAAAGTGACTCACTCTCTTGCTCTGTTGGCGCATAGACTGGCAACTAGGCGCACGTTTTGATCACAGATCGTGGCAGGAGAGTGGCCAGTTTAGCCACTTGGACACTCGAGTGACATATTCCTCGCTTCAACAAACACGTCCGCCCGTCAAGCCAAGAAATTGGCCAATCTCTATGCGTCCTTCGTGTCCTTTCTATACGTCTATCTAACTATCTATCAGTTTATCTCTTCCTTTCTTTCTCGCCCACTCCCATGTGTGGCCCAAACTCAAGTCTCCCTTTGCTTGCCTTTGTTGTCTCTATCTTGTCCTCTTATGAGAAGGTATCTTAGTCTTAATCCGGAAGTCGACAAATGACCGAAGATAGACGGGCAACTTATCATTATTTCTTGGGATTATTTCCCAAGTAGTGGTCTCAAAGTTTCTCCCTTTCAAATCTCGCGAGCATCCAAGAGTTCAAATCACTTTCTTGCCCTCCAATCGACCTCAATCCACCAACAAATGCGAACCTGAGCCTCTAAACAAACCAAATATGAACTTGAAGCAGGATTTTGTTGTTTGACAAATGGCTTGTTTTCTGCGGTTAACCAGGAGATATAGACATACACAAAAAATAATCATAACACACAACTCGGGAATTTATGGTCGATCTCTTTGCTGGTCACCAAGTGCAATTTGCCCCTCGCCATTCTATTGATCGCGCGCGCACACACACACACACACACACACACACACACACACATACAATCAAACAATAACAAAACTCAGGTATGCGAGAGGAAAACCACTTGATGATTTTTGGACGCGCGTCAACCATAAGGCACGCAGCAAACTAAAGTCTCAAATACACTCAACACTATCAACCGTGTTGTGCTCTGTGTTGTGTGTGTGTGTGTGTGTGTATTCATAGAGTGAAGTTGGGCCAAAGAACACAATGTCAGTCAATAAAATAAAATAAAATAGAATAATAATGAAATTATTTAGATAAGAGGACTTTTTAAACCGCATATCTAGTCCAATTTTTCTCGCGCCACACGTTATTGCATGCGTGTGGTTTACCTGCGAGTGCCTCTGCCATTTTGTGGTATGATATCCATTGTTCTCTTGAGAGCTTCAGTTTACCTGAATATCTTTCTCGCTTCGCTCGTCACAAGCTTACATCTGAAGCGCATATCTCACGCGCTCGCATATTTTCCTCGCAGCTCTTCAGCTCAAGTGCTTATAACTCGGTCATTTTTAAATCACTAGGACCAACCAAAGCTATCTAAATCCCACTTGTAGTCGGATGGTTGTCATCGTGAGTTTGCGCTCAATGTTAGTCTTTGGACGATTATTTACTACCTCCATCTAGTTTTCCCAGCCAAACACCCACTACTCTCCCCATGAATAAGCATCACGAGCTCCACCTGGACACTGCGCCAACTAAAATCAACTCGCTGGCTGGCCACCAGATGGCCGGTCGAGCAGGGTGCGTTGCCTGCTCATTCCACTCCACTCACCTGACACCTACCTACCTGCAACCACTCCAAGTATCAATGGCCGGCGGCGGGGCAAGCGAGTTGGTTAGTTACAAGGGAGGAGTGGGATAATTACACGAGCCGGATGGTTAGTCCACGTGGGAAGTTTTCCTGACTTTGACTTCGTGTTCCAGGAAAAGAACGAATGAAATTATTAACCCGAAACTAAATGATGATTATCGACAGACATTTCCTCCAAAGATGAGAGAGAGAGCGAGGGAGAAGCTCGAGTTTTGTTGAGTTAATAATAGTTGCAAAGAAAATGAAACTATTAGTGGCGAGCGAGTACATGAACAGGTTCAGAAACATGAACGAAAACTTAGTCTCTGATGTCGCCTTCTGTCGGGGTTTGTGTCAATCGAGTTTCGAGAGTCGGAGATGAAAAGGTTAATGATTGTTGTCGCTACTGCGGTTGCTGTTGGCAAATGAGGAGGCAGATGAAAACTCGCGCAACTTGGCGATACGATTGCGACTGTTGCGACATCAAAAAAGAGGGAGCCACCTGTTGGAATCTAGCGAGTTACACAGCCATCAGTGCAGCTTCCTCTGTTTTTTTTCGAATCCATTCGAGTGGTTGGCGGCGGTAGCGGTGGCCACCACCAGCTCCAAGTGAGCAGCAACAGTACAGAGAGGAAATTGTAGCAGCACACAATGCCGGCTAATGTGTCTGGTCCTTCTCTGAGAGTCCATCTATCCGTCTGAGAGTTGCACTGAATTCTGTATGCCAGCTCAGGGCGGCCAGCCAGCTGAACCATTCGATCGTGGCGAAGGCAACAACTACAATGTCGACGACGAGGACGACGACCATGTTGGAGTCGCTAACAGAGAGACATTGGCAGTGGTGGCGCAACATGTGCGCTGCTCGCACTGGCGGGCTGGCGTCCAACGTTGTCGTGTCCATTCAGTCCCGAGCAAAAGGCAGCATCCCGCAGGTAGGCAGGTGAGTCATCAGATGTTGTTGTTGTTGTTGTTGTTGTTGTCGTTGTCGTTGTCGTTGTCGTTGTTGTCTATGTTCAAGTTTAGAGCAGCGTGCGATTGTTGACGTTGCACAGGTTTGCAAGGTTTGCCGGCCAGCGAGCTAGCTAGTTGCTCGACCGACAAGCCCATTGACTCTGGCTCGCTGTCTCGCTTGCCAGATCGCCGGACGGCTGGCTAGCTACTTGAAGGCAGAACAATGAGGCCGCCTCGGCAAAGTCTCGGCCAAATGGAGACGAGACACTTGGAGGGACGAGTTGAGCTTTTTGGCCGGCTCTTGATGGGTTAGGGTCTCGCAAATACTCGCGAAAGCTCGATTATCGTCCCCATCCTTCTAAGTGTAAAGTGGCCAGCGAGTCTCGCTAGCCAATTGAATAACATAATGACAACAGTTTAGGTAGATGGGCTCATCGTGTTTATGGTCGTAGTCCTAGTCGCAGTGTTGGTTGTTGTTGTCGATGGAACATTTAGCAAAGTTTAGTCAAGTGGCTCACTGACTCACATGGCTAGTTGGTGCCGCCGCATCAACAAGTAGTCAGGCAGCGAATGCAATGGAATGTTGCACCGAGAGCGAGAAGAGCAAGCCATTCATCATGTTTTCTATTCGTTGAGCATCACTCATCAGCATTTCGGCCGCCGGATCACCTGTTGACTCTTACACGCCCACCAACTGCCATACAAGCCGGCGGACGTTGTCTCAATGCTGTTTTGACGATGAGTTGCATAAGTTTTGCGAGTGTGAACAATGCGATCTAAGAGCATGGCAAATTGGCCACCAGAATCTTGTTGATTGTTTCGTGCGAAGATAGCTGCAGAGTCCGCCGCCGCAACTGGAACCCGTGGAAGGAATCGCAATTAGTCTCAATATTGTTGTTGTTGTTGTTCTCGTTGGCCAACGATAATTTGAACGAATAAGACAAGCACATTTTCTTCGCCTACTAACTAACTTCATGACTGAAAACAGAACACAAGACATTGACCAATTGGCTGAGCCAACTTCACGAGTCAAGTGGTTCAACTTGAAACAACTTGACGAACGAGCGTCTAGTTTTCATCACAAGATTACCGTATCAAGAGTGCCGCCAATTTCCGAGGGGCACCTGTGAAGATAAATTGGCGGCGACGAGAGTTTTTCTCTTCTCCTTATCAGCTAGCGGAGCAATGCCTTTGAGTGTAACCCCCAAACAATACTTAATTTCTTTGCTGCCGATGCTATAGGAAGTGGCCAGCTGTGCAACCACCTGTGAGACCAACCTCACTGCAGTCTAACCGACTAGCTCACATATCGACAACACAACAGCAGAAGCAGCAGCAACAACAACAGAGTCGAGCGTGTGGTTGCTGCTAGTGCTGTAGCCTGTCATGGTCGCAGGTAACCGAATGGCAAGATGGAGAAAGAACGAGAGAGAGAGAGAGGTAGAGATTTTAGCTCGAGGGTTGAGATCTTAGTAGTTGGAGGTTGGAGAGAAACAAGACAGAGGGGTTTCACAAGACACACTCACCGAACAGACCGCGACTAGTTAGAGCGACGACCAAAACGGCGCTACATACTTCAAAGCAGAAACGACAACGACGGCGAGCGGCAATGGTGGCGACGGTGGCGGCGGCAACAAGGGCGTCTAATGCATAACACAATCGACTAGACTTTGAGTCAACGTGTAATTGCGTCATTGCGAGCGAATCGGCGAGTTTTTGGGCCAAGAGCAAGCGAGTCGAGGAGACGGCGCCAACATTTAGATAGAGCATTTGGATCCTGTCCTGTCTTGCCGCTTCAAGTTGACGACGAGGCGACCAGCAACAAGCGTTAGAATTTTCAACAGGTGAGAGGCTAACTGAAACAATCGGCCCAACGATTGGGGTAATTTTGTTGAATTCGTTTTTCTCGGCCAAGTTTTGTGAGCTTCACATTTCATCTGAGGGTAAGAGTTTTTTCGAACCATTCGACTGAGTAATAAAGAAGATTTATTACCTTTTGGTTGATAGAAAAAAAATTAAATTGAAACCGATCAATAGGTTTCATCATCGAAAACATCAAAATTTATTGTCAGAATTCACTTCTATCAAGCTGCAAGTTTACCCCGACGAAATAAGTTCGTAAATTTGTGGTCATTAAGGGAAACTCAGGTAAATATTGGATATCCTACAACTTGACCAACAGGCTTGATTATTTGCGCTCGTCGCCGAATGCATCACTAACATAAACAGCAACAGCAACAACAACTGCAGTTCAAAAGCAGATTCAAATATGTTTGTCCACCTGTCCCACTGCGCACTTGCCCATCTACCTATGCGTTGGTCTGATGTTTGCCGGAGCGCGTGATGCTGACTTGACACTTTGTTGGCGTGTTGTAGGCATCGCAAAACTCTTGTCCCATCTAACTCGAGTATAACTCAACCACCAACAACCTGGCCCGTTGCAAAACCAACTCGACAACTTTGTGAACAATCGACAGGCGATACAAGGTTTCAACTTCGACCCTGGCCGCCGGGAGGTCAGGTTTACGCCCAAGTGCGTGCCGCTGTCGCGACATACCACAAACTCGATGCGACGCAAAACTGACCAACCACCAAAGTAACACCACCAGATCGGGGGCATTTATTACCGTTAGTGTGGTGGCGTGCAAGTTTGGCATGCAGACGAGCAACGCAGGTCCAAGGTCGACAAAAATTCGATTGGTTTCAGTTCAATGCGACCAAAGTCACCTGCCGCGGGCTTGCCAAGCTAGCGCACAGGTGACATTTTGACCATCAACTTGGTCAGTTGTTGGTGGTTTGGTGTTTGCGTCGCAACATTTGTGTTATGTGGTGCACAATTTTTACATACATACAACAATAGACAACAACATTGTCGCAGTCTAGTGCACACTTTGCATTGTAATTGCTGCGTTGGTTAGTGTGTCCACCTCCCGTTTGCCACCTACACACAATTAATCCTTTCATTTTCCACCTCCAATGGTCAACAGTTAATTGTGTGGCGCACTAGAAGTAAGAGCAGCAACTAAATATTAGTCAACTTTCGCTGTCGTGTACTTTATTTTTCTGTTCTCATTGGCACACAATCAAAAGATCGGTTGTCGTGCGGTTTACAACTATATCCTAATACTCTATCTGTGTTACAATGCTAAAGAGCACTTAGATAAAAAAGACCAGCCAGATCAACATAATGCGAGGGAAGCCAGTGACCGCAACAACTTGAGAGTGGCTCTAGTGGTAGCCTTTACAATTTAGTCTGTTACCAAACCTAAATGGACGATTAGCCTCTTGGTCTTTCCTGTTGGTCACAACGGCTCTTTTTTGCCTCCCTCCCAATAGTTAGTTGCAATCCTACCTGCTAGTCGGGTGGTTGGTTGTTTCATTGCCAAGCAACCGAGTGTGCAAATGCATTCGCCCTTCAGTTCGTCTCGTCTCGTTCCCTTTCGTTTTGTTTCATTTCTCGCACTCGCATTCCTCCATTGGGATTTCCAGCTTGTGCTCTACTCTCGCTTTCCCCTCCCTTTCTCTGCTCATACCCATTGCAAGGTGTATTCGTCCAAGCCGAGTGTGTCATTGTTCATGAATTGACGGGACCATTGCTCGCTCAACATTAAGCAAGTATTGCCCGAGCTGTAGATAGTCGGTTAGAGGAAGTGCACACGAGAGATTTTGGACGCCCGTCTGTTTGCATTCTTTGGTTGCTATCCAGTCTGCGTTTGCCAAAGTCTACGATGGTCACACCCATTTGCCAGTCTATCTATCTGCTCGCGCATGAAACTCGGTGATAGTGATTACTGGCGATGCTCGCCTGACTATCGCCAGTATTCCACACCAAATGAGCATATAAGAGCAGATTTAGGCTCCACGGTTGCCGCGCGGCGGAAGCGCAACGCTCGTTTTCCCGCTCGCCGGCCAGTCATTTAAGAGTTACGAGCTGAATTTTATTCCATTCTCCTCCTCCTCTTTAAGCTTGGCAACTTCACTCGGATCGTAGATTGGGGCAGCAGTGCGAGTTTTAGTCCTGACAATGTGACGAAGAGCAGAAGGCAAGTGACGCTCTCACTTTATGTCGTGGTTTGCTATGGCCTCAAGTTTCAATAATAAAATATCGCGGCTCGTGTTTCTTGTGTGCTGCACCTAGCTCCGGATTGCATGAATTAGTGCGCGCAAAGGTGTGTGCGCCTCATCGGCGGCGCGCTGCTGTTGAGTGTGTTTACCATCGCGCTTTGGCCAATGTATGCCTGGTGTGCGTGTAGTGTTTTCGTGGCGGCAGTGACCTAGCGCCTCGCACTTACCATTGTAACCACCACCATCACAACCAAATGCGAGCGTATGGCAACGACGAGACCTCCAGTTACGTAATACTCGCCGGTTTCCTGCACAACGCCAACCACTCGCTCGTCGGCTCTCTATGGCGTTCGTGACACCACCAGCCAGCCACTCAAAGTACCTCACCCGCAAGCAGCTTTTAGGTTGGGTTGTCATGAGCTAGTGTGCCATGTTGGGAGGTTCGAGAAAGCGCACGCTTTTATGGGGCCCGACTAGCACTAAACACGCGTTTCCATTTTAGCGACCAGTTCGCTCGAATGTTGTCGTCCTATGGGCTACCACAGTCGAGCTTTGAGTCAAGCGCCTGTTTGGGGGTTTTGTCCTTCTCGTCAGTTGTTGAAATAAGCCGGCGACTGCGATTTGATGTTGCCATGTTTCCATTGGTTTTGTTGCTTTGGTGCTGATGTTGTTGTTGTGATTGACAAGGTGATTTTATTCCACTATTAGACGGTTTGGGATGTAGAATAAAGTAAAATTGGAAAGAAAATACATAATAACATTGCGCCTTTTTTCACATAAACCCAACATCATCAGAGTCGCATAGAAATTCCGACCTGACCCCAGTGATTGACGTCAAGATACATAAGAATAAACCGTCAGCAGATTCAAGTTTTCTAGGTTGAAGTCAGACTGAGAATAGAATATTGCATTGAAGAAATTGGAGCAGCAAAATTGATAACAACAAGAGAAGTGGAAAGATTATTATAAATTGGAGCGATATATAAAAGCAATGAGTGAACCAAACGAAAATTTACTCATGATACAGCTACGAGATTTTTCGCGTGATACCAAGGTACTCTAAAGAGAGCTCGTGGCTGATAGATAACAATTAGCAAAGGATAAAAAGCGAAAACCGTATTCAGGATTCTAGGAATAGCGAGGGATTAGATGGATTTTTCTTTTTTGTTGTTTCAACATTTGATCCCGTCGAGAGGCAGACATCAGCAGTGGTTAAGATAGAACAGCAGACAAACAGACAGGCTGTTTGCCAACTAAATAGCATCAGGTACAACAAAGTCAAGCTAGCGGCAAAAGTCAAGCAAGCGAACAAATCAGTCATCCGTTAGGCAGACTTAGATAACTGAGGGTCTTACCATCGGTTAGCTTGTTAAATTTGAACTGCCGAGCGCTGGCTACTTGCCGCTGATGAGTTGGCTAGCGAGCTAACCGAGCAACTGGCAAAGTCGACCTCTGAACTCACAGTCGGTGAGTCATTCAAAAAGATACCGATAAAGGAGAGAAGCATCCAATTGTATTTATTCGTCAAGCCAGTCGGTTGGCTGAAATTGAAGTGAGCAACTGCCGGCAAGCTCGAAGTTGTAATATCGAGAAATAAATTTACTTGCCGAAATCTGGCTCTTAGATTTTGCGAATGGTGGCGACATAATTGGATTTGTGTGCCAGCGAATGGAATAATTAGCGGCCACTAGAGTGTCGAATATTAGCAAAAACCACCACACAAAGATTGACAACAACTGCAACAACCAAAGCGCAACAACAAGATAGACTCCAGGACCAGTGGAGAAAGCTCGTCATTTGGAAGGGGGAAAGCAGCGAGAAGTTTTGCCAAGAAATCCCCATTTTGAAGGGGAAAAGCATACAAGGTTTTTTGCATGCAAAAATCAATCATTAGCGCGCATAACACTTGTTAGCTCATTGTCTGCATTGTTGTTGCAGTTAAGTGATACCAACGGAGGCGCGCAAACTTGTAACAAACAGGAGTGCAAGCAACTTGTGTGATTATCGGTTAAACGCAATTTGAATACAACGCAACGAGAACGCAAGGTAAAAAAGTGCCACGAAATTACAGGCAATTTTTGTACAGGACGCCTGTACAAAAATACAATAGGCGCGTTGAGGGGGCAAAAAGTGGCGCTGGCCAGCAGCAAGCGGCTTTCCAGAGGCTAGTGAAGCAAAAACCCCGGCAAAGCTAACGAGGATTCAGAGTTAAAAGGGGGAAAGGAGGAAGCGTGTGCTTTGCATTTCGGCGCGTCATCTCGTATCGACTTTGGCTTACGTAGTTTGCTAGAGCTGCAGCGGTGATCGCGAAGTTACACAGAGAAACTTACTCAACACAACATCATCATCATACCAACCAAGCAGATAGACGGCGACAAATAGTCACATTGTTGTCACTCTGTTTCAGCGACGACATCGTACCTCTTTATCCTCTTCAATCGATTGGTTCGCGCGGCCTGCCTTTGGCCATCCGGCAGTAACTTATTGTGCACCTGCCTATCGATTGTGTATCATCGTCTCTATTATTATTATTACCACTACTACTATTATCATCCTTATAAACTCCAATTATTGCCATCAATTTAAATTTATTGTTGAAATACCAAATGATATACTAAACAAAACGAGTCGCGAGTTATAGTTTGGCTCAACTTGTTGGGTAATCAACGAGTTGCTGACGTTCAAACTTTAGAAGTTAAATCAAATAACACAAGACACTCAGATATTAGGTTATAAATGTGCAATTTGCAAACTAGATAACAATTAACTCTTTAGACAACTACTAAAAAATTTAGCTTTATATCATAGAGAAGTTGCGGTGCAAAAGAAAACCAAAGCAAACCAAGAAAACATGGACACTTCAGCTCCTATTCCGACGCCATCGTCGTCGCAAACTCACATCAACAACAACAGCAACATTATGGCCAGTGAACAGCAATTGACTATCCAGGTGAAGCCTGTTGATTCAAACGCCCCAAGTTCAGCACAGATATCTCATCCAACTACTATGTCAACAAGTAGTCGAGCCATCAGTCCGTCGGCCGCAAGTGATGTTATGTCAACCACCTCGTTCAACTCCTCGGCTTCCAGTAAGGCGGCCGGCAGTAGTAGCACGGTGGTTAATTGTAGCGATAACAAGAAGAACTTCAAGACCGAGTACAAGTCCAAGTTCACTCCCTTTGATCAGTATGTTTACAATGAAGTCACCGATCAATTTGAGAAGCCAGCGTCGCCGAATTTAAACCAGCAAACCTATCATCGCAATAGCAACACTAACAACACCAATGGTCATCGTGGAAACTCGTCAACACCAACCCATGAGCTACAGCAATATCACCTACACTCGCCCCAAATGTCAACCTCTAGATCAAATCAAGACTTGTCATTGGTAAACGAGTACCAGATGCCCACTGTTAGCACCCAGGATGCGAGTGTTTTCGATCCAAATGCCGCCGGCGAACCCTGCGTTAGTCGGGAGCCTTGGTACAAGGAGGTGGTTAATAGGAAGGAGAAGGCCAATGAGTATCGATTCAAGTCAGAGGTTGGCCACAATTCGCCATTGTTGAATTTAAATAGCTCGCGTGTCGACTCGCCAGCTCAGAGTTTAATTGAAGGTGGACGAGTGGTTGCTAGTTCGCCAATTGGAAATGGATCTACATTTGGAGCTGACTCAGCATCTCAAACTGGCGATTCAAGTCAAGATTTGGCTAGCGCAACTAAATCGCAACACCAGAGTGGCGATCAAGTTGATGCATCACAACATTCGCACACCTACAAGTTTACATCTCACGACTACAAGCGCGACCATATGATCGCCAACATGGCTAACAACAATAACTTTAAGCCACCAAAGGAGATGAAGGTCGATCCGAGAGCGTCAACCGCAACCTCAAGGTCGGCTGCCCAAGTGAGAGCAAGGAGTCAGTCGACAAGGAGAACGACGACTGCAAATGTAACCTCCTCGCGAACTGATCAGCCAATGGCTAAGAGCAACCAAACAACACCAACTCGCGCTATTAGATCCACGACTGCCGCAACCTCCAGTCGTATATCATCGACCGCTACAAGCACAACACCGGCTAGCAGCAGATTGACTAGCAATCCTGTAAAGACTAGTCGCAATGCCCAAGCAGCGAGCTCAGCGAGACTATCGACAGCCAAGACCACAACATCAACCTCACGACCAACAACCTCAACCACTGCAACTCGTGGTGGAGCAACAAGTAGCGGTTCTGCCTCCTCGTCTGTAACTCGCACTACACAAATTACTTCACGAGCTAGCGTCTCACCTAGAACACCTGTTACATCAACTCGGACTACAGTAACTTCATCCACAAGAACACCAACATCAGTAACAAAGGCAACACCAAGACCCTCGACTGCTAGGACAACACCAATAAGCTCGACGACTAGACCATCGCGAGTGTCAGCAACTTCTAGTTCAACCATGAGACAGACTTCCTCGAGCACCACAACAAACACTCGCACAGGAGCACCTACAACTAGCAATAGATCCAGTCCCAGGGGATCCAATTCAGGCGCTAGTCCAGCACCAACTCCCTCAACTTCGGCCGTGAAAAGTATCAAAACTAGATCTTTGGCGGCCGAAAAGGAGAAAGCAAAGGCTGCGGCCGAGGTAGGCCAACAAGCGACTGGTACAACAGGCGGGCCAACCACTGAGCAGCCGGCATTTGCTGAGTTCCTTGGACAGAAGTCAAACGAGTCAAGCACTGTTTTGCATGCACTTGGAACTCTGGCTGCCGTGGGTGCCGCCGAGGCAGCCGCACAAGGCATCCACATTGAAACACCACCACAACCAGAAACAGCAGCCAAGCCAGGTTTAGCAGAATCGGAATTGGAGCAGGTTCCCGTGCAACAAGTTGCCAATTTGGCCTCGGAAGAAATCTTACCTATGCATCGAATTGAGGAGCTTGAGTTTAGGCGCGATGAGGTCAGGGGAAATAATTTATCCGAAGAGCTAGCTCAGGCATTAACACATGAGGAATTCATGGACCGAGTTCGTGGTCAACCTCGAGAGGAGGCACCATGGAGCCGATTGGATCAAGAGGACGAGGAGGACCATAGAAGAGGTGTTCAAGAGATAGAACCTGTTGTTAACGAGGCTCCTGTGGCCGTCGACGAATCTCAAGGGGAAGTTGAGGCTGAGGACAGAGTTGTACCGGTTGAGGTTCAGGATAGTGGAGCTGCTGAGGCTGCGGCAAATAGGACAACCCAATCAACTGATCAACAGGAAGCTAGTGATCTAGTAAACGGCCTTAAGGATGGACTCGTCAGTGCTGAGGACAGATTTGATTCCTCCGAAAGAGGAATGTCCTCTAACGGCTCGCAAGCTTCAGCACATCAATTGTTGAAGACGAGCGGGGAGGCACAGCAATCTTCTGGACAGAACGAGGATGATGAGCCATATAGTATAATGCCAACAACTTACTCTGACTCAACTAGAGCAGAGGAAGGCAATGGTGGTCTTGGTGATCAGGGCTCTAAGAGGCAATCTGTGGATAGAGGGCAGGACATTGCAGAGGAAGATCAAGGGCCACCTCAAGGGATTGTTGCTGAATCCGGCCGAGTTGAGAGTGCAAATGAGCCAGTGGACGAGGTCGAAGCGAGTGAGCTGTCTAGTGATGAAGACACTGATCAGGTGAGACATAAACGAGATGTAAGTGACAACCTAACCGAGGAAAAGGATGATTATGATCATGATCGTGTGATTGTTGATGGACAAACAGGAGGAGATCTCAATGTGGATAAATTAGATCGATTGGATATTCTTCGGAAGGAGGAGTCCGAAGTTGATAGTGGCGACAAGTTTGATACATACGAAGTTGAGAGCAAAGACGAGAATGTTTATCGTAAAGATGACAAGAATCACGATGACCAAGACGACGTCAAACCTGCTTCCTCTGATGATACAACTATGCAGCAGCAACAGCAACAACCTGTTTCCGGTTCAGTTGCTGATGTGTCAGCTCGTGATGCTCTAGCTGCTTCGCTTGAAAACATGAAGCTCGAAGATGAGATTAATATCTCATCAAAACAACAAGAGGACAAAGCTAGTCAGAGTGACAACGAATCCGAGGACAACCTTTTGGAAACAACTGCCGCCTTAACCACAGCTGACACTACTCTCGAGGAAAGAGAAATTGAACTTGAAGCCCAATCTCAAGACCAAACTAGAGTTGAGCGAGACACAAGCAACATGCTACAGAATGATTCGGATCGCGAGGTGGACAGGAAAGAGGAGCAAGCGGCGAGTCGCGGCGAGTTACTAATGAATGTTGCCGATTTGTTTGAGGTTGAGCAAAAGAGGAAACAGGAATTGGTGAAGCGAGCCGAGCTGGCGCGCCAAAGTTCATCGCCCTCTCAGGTGGAGGTCTTGTCAGCTGATCAATTAGCCGAACAATTTGCCAAACAATTCAGTGTTGAGGGTAACGAAAATAGTGAGTTGACGGCAAGCCGCCGTTCATTAAATGGTCAATCACTTGACGGCGGAGTGCAAAATGAGCAGCAACAAAAGATTGATGATGATGATTATGATGAGCAAGCTGGAGTTGGTCAGGTGAGTGTCGGTGATCACGAGGCTGGACACGAGATAGGTGCCAGCACAGGTGGCACCAGTGGTCCAGCGGCCGATTCGCAGCCAGTTTCTCGGTCATCATCGATAACGGGAGTTGGAAGTGCCGTATTGGAAGGAGGAGTCGCAGCCGCCAACCGAACCATCGAGGAATTAGGAGCTTCGTCGGAATCAGTGGGTCGAAATTTGGGAGAGAGTTTTGAGGTTGATCGGTTAAAAACTAGTGGGGATCAGGTAAATAAGTTTCTTCAGGGAACAGTGGAAACTGATGTTGTTCGGGCTCCAGGTGAAGAGGAAGCTAGCGGCAAGAAGGGAGATGCTGAGTCAATGGCGGTAGTAGCTGAACCTAGAAGCTCGATGGACGCAACCAACCGGAAGCAAGCAAATTTGTTTGATGGACTTAGCGGCGATCAAGTTACAGTGACCACGAGCAGCACGGTCGCCGACAAAGTGACCGTCGAATCGGATGGCGGAGATCAACACCAGAAGCACGACTTGGGGTTTGACGACGACGACGACGACGAGCAATTGGAAAATTCTCCTCAAGAGCCACGAGCAGCATCACCAACAACAACAACAGTCGACCATTTGGACATTGAGAGCGAAGAGCACTTGAAGTTGAGCAATCATTTGACCAACAGCGACGACGAGCTAATCCTAGCGCCACCTAGAACCAGCAACTCGGATGCTATTGACGCTCTGCCTGCTGCCAATTCCCCCTCTGCCGCTGCCTCTACAATAACAACCACCATCGCTTCTGCCAACGATGATGATGATGTTGATGACATTTCATCTAACGAGGAGCACGGTGGTGTAGGAGGCGGAAACAAAACTACCAACAGCGCAGGTGACTTGCAGGATCTAGTTGCAACACCGACCACCTCAAGGCGATCCCAATCGCCGGATCGTTACACGGAGGAGGCAAACATGGACAAGCTGGCCCAATTGGACCACGACGAGGATGATCATCAAATCGAGGAGCAGCGAGTTGAGCTTGCGGACGGATCAAGAGCCAGTGCGGCGATTGAGCAGCCAACGGTGGCCGAGAATAGAGTTGAAATGTCAAGCTTGCGATCGGGTGCAATGATCGGCGACATTTCGCCGACCAACTTCAGCATTTCGCGTCTCAAGTTGGGCCAACACCGCGACAACTTCGACGACGACGACGACGATGACGACATGGGTGACGGTATCAATTTGTTAGCTAGCCAACATCATCATCAGCAGCAGCATGGAGGCGACAACATGATGGATCCAATTGGATCGGCAGCCACCTCAAGTCCCATTTTCGTCTCCAACTCTAATGAGATGTTCCAATTCAATCCCGTGAGCGAAAGTCGAGGCGTCAACTTGGTTCACGACAACGACGACTCTAGTAACGTCGCCGAGCAACTCAGTGATCTGACGCGAGCGGCAAGAGTGTCAAGTGATGAAGAGGTAGGCGGAACCGGCAAGACCACAACTACATCCGGTCAATTGGATTTGTCCAATATGGAGGTTTCGCCAAATACCATTGCGGCAACGGTCAAGCAAATTCAGCAATCACCTCAGCATTCAGCACTACAGCACGGGGAGCTTCATCGGCAATTCCATATTGATTCCAATAACCAGCAAGCAGGTGAGCGCCAAGGAGAGGAGGTGGAGGATTCCGTGTTGAGGCGGCCAAAGTCTTTGGAGTCAAGTGACGAGACTCAGGATTCAGGTGAACTGCTGGTGGATAACAACCAATCGAAGGTAGAGTTTAGTCAAGAGGGCGAATCGATTGAAAAAGCGCAACACCAACTACAACAAGCAACATCACACTCCAAGTCAAACTCAAGCGCTAGCTCCGTCTCCTCGTCCTACGAGCGAATCAATGTTGACGAGGCGCGAGAAATCACCAAGCTGGATGGACGACAGGAAGTTCAAACGACTTTTGGCTCCACAACCAACCAACCGACAACTTTCGAGCTTTTAGATACCAAAAATGACAACAACAATTCCTCAGCTATTGCCCCCACTCTTTTAGGTTACACTACCACCACAGGAACAGCAACCGCTGATTCAGTATCATTTGGAGCGACCGGGGACGATATTATGCAAGACCACCAAGAGTTTGCTGCTAACCTGGGTGACCAGCAGACTAGACAAGTGACCACTACAAGCAACATAATTGAGACCACCACTTCTACTACGGAAATTAGGCCAAAAGAAAATCTTCTTGATTAATTATAACACTACTAACAATAATTATAATTATAACTATTATTATAACTATAACTATAGCTATAATAAACCTAGAACTTGATATCAAATTTCAGTACAACAAGACACCAACAATAATAACAAAAATGTACACGTAGGTTAATAATGCAATGGATTAACCTTGACTTGCTCTCTAGCTCTTTTGTCTAGCTCTCGCCACTTGATACAGATGACCGCAAGGGCTATCCCTCACTAATGCATAATTCTCCATCTCACTCTTGGATTCAGGTTTAGTATCTCGCTGGTCCGTAGTGGTGGTGGTGGTGCTGACCCATTAAGCCAAGACAGCTCGAGTGACAGATGCAGCGAAAGTCTTGGCAAGTTAGTCGGCTCGTTGAGCAACCAGTGAGATTAGAGAGAGGTTGAGAGTGGAAAGGGGAGTCCATTAACAACACAAGACGCTTGTGTCCGGTTCAATGAACGCATATGGCCGCTAGTTGGTTGCATGTATGACGACGAGTCGACGATTACATTAGCAAGACTCTGAGTCAGCAAATTGGATATGCTAACTCAACTCTTCTCCCAAGTGAACCAACCACCGAGCGCAACCAACAGTCTCGAGGTCAGCGGGCCGGCCAAAATTACAATGACATTTTGAGTTTATCGTCATCTTAGTTTAAGTCGCTAGTTGTATCTTGCACAGCCACAACAACAACCCTCACCACTGAAACCAGAGGCCGAGTAAGCGGATGTGGCGGCTTACAAAGCGCAATCTACAAAGACCACCACCACGATGAGGTGACGTAGGAAGAGTTCATTTTGTTATGTCAAGCTGGTGGTGGTTATTCTAATCATTAGTGGTAAACAAAAGTAGCCTACAACTTCTAGTTGTTGGGGTGCTCGTGTGGGTGGCCGCGTGGCGTGTAATTTATTCGCCTGCCGCCACTTCCGCCCAAAGTCTCGAGCCCATTGGCTTGTGTACACTTCAAGCGGGAGAGAGAGCGCGCACTTCTGGCCCATTGCAAAGCTCGTGAGGCTCCATATGGTGTCGGTTAGTCCATTGGAGGTAGTGGTAGTGATGATGGTGGTTGTAGCGAGTGAGATCCACGGCGGCAGAGGCGACAGCCGTAGAGGCAACCACCCCAAGTTGGCAGCTAGATTCCGAAAGCCGCTAGTGGGCGCCACTGCGTATTTTTAATATCAAATCCATTGGAAAGAGGGGGAAAGTGGAGTGAAGTGAAGTAAACTAAGCAAGTGATCACATTACTCCATGTTTGCGGTCGCTGTTCTGTGGCCACCACTCTTTTAATGAACTGGTCGTCGCCGCCACCGCTGTGACTTGAGCCCAGAGCCTCGGGTTTTGTTCAAGTCAAGGCAGACGAGCGACCTACAAGCGATCAATCGATCTCTCGATGGATCGCTCGCTCGATATATTGCTCAACTGACGGCTAATCCTCAGGTGGCTGGCTCTGCACCGAAGTCCAAAGTTCAGTGATGGTTTCGGTTTGGATTAGAACACTTTGAGTTGAGATGAGATAAACTCGCTCCTTTGGGCGCCAAATTGGGCCTTTAGTTGAGAGGTAAAGGTAAACTTTGCTCCATGTGGAGCAGTAGAGAACATTGAGCCGGCGGACGGAAGTCGCCGGCTGCCGCTCTGTTTTATGAAAGCCAATATAATTTTAGCGGGCAAAACTGGAGGCTTTAGGTGAAGATTTTTCTTTTTGTAAAATGAGGTGATGGTTGAACTGGATGAAAAAAGAGGCAAATAACTCGGCGAAGCTCGCTAGCCGTAGGACTAACAAGCTCGCCAGCCACCGACCGCTATGGATTTTGCGTTCTGCGTTCGAACGTGCGGAGCGAGTTTTTCTATGGGCGACGCGCATATGTGCTCATACACAAATTGTGCGTATTTCGCTCCACATAAAACGCAACCTGTAATGACGCAATGCGCTTGCTAGTCAAATGTTGGTCGTTGTTTAACAAGTCAAAAAGCTCGATAAGAGTAATAGTGTTTTAGTTGTTGTTGTTGTTGTTGTTGTTGTTGTTGTTGTTGATGATGATGATGATGTAGATGAAAACATCTGACGGCTAAATGTTTTCTCATCTACGAGCGAGCGACGATAATCTTGGTAGCCAGTTGAAATATTTCGTTGCATTCAATCAAGTCTAAACAGACATCTGGTATTTCAGCGAGCGAGTCTATGAGAAAACATTGATGCACCTGCTTTGGTCTAGATTTATTCATCCTGTAGGCCGACTACATTTTCAAATTTTGACAGACTTTCGAATACGAATGAGAGAGAGCACGTTAATCGCGCACCTGATGCACTAATTACGTTGTAAGTTAACGATGAATCTCAACCTTGCACCTGTGATCATACGAAAGCCTCCTCAAACTTTTACTTCTTCAATTCGTCGCCCAAGTTCCAATGTAACGGGAAAGATTCAATGATAATTCGGTTGCCATGAGGGAACGAGCAAGCGAGTTGTGGTGCATCCCAACCGCAATTTCCGGCCTCCAAACTGAGTGTCGCAAATCAAATTTTCTCCTCGAAAATCAATATGCGCCACTTGTCTGCATTTGAAACAAATGACACGCACTCAAAAGACAAACAAACCAATAAACAATCCAAGCGACAAAACTAACTTAGCTCGCCGCTTCTAAATCCATCGCCTGTCATAAGGGCGCCGGTTTTTGTGAGCGAGTTTATTTGAGAGAAAAAGCGGGAGAGATGGGAGGCTATATGCACTGGCAACTAGCTGCTGGTTGCAGCCCCACATTATATCTCGCGGCCAGATTATCATTGTTGTCTCCCTCTCTTTCTCTGTAGCAAGTCTCCGGGGACAATGGGAACGATCGGGCATGCATGCAGGCAACATATTCAAATTTATCCAGCAGCGGTTGAGTTTATTGCCAACAAACGCCATTAGGTAACCACCGACCAACGAGCTGATTTCTTTCCGGTTTTCCCGTAGCTTCTCTGGTCCAAATCAACTGCGGATGCTGCCAATTGATCGATCTACTTTTACATAGACACACGCGCCAGCTTCCGCTGCAAATTCAATTCGATTCGTGGTGAATCCGCGCCAGTGAGTCGCGAGTATCAGTATCACTCTCAACTCACTCCCACTTCCGCTTCCTCTTCCACTTCAACCACCTGCTTCGAAACGCTCGCTTGCGTAACTCGAGCCTCCGTCGCTGCTAATGTTGCTACAGCCGTCGCCACTGCTGCTTACAAGCCAACATAAGGAAGCAAAGGCGCATGCGTCGGCGCCCGGAGCTTCCATATGGTCATTTCGGGTCGCCTTGCATTCGGCTACTCCAATTCCACGCACTATTGTTGTGCAATCGAATAAATCGGCCAAACACCTCTAGCTTCTTCCCCTTTGAATAGAAGCTAAACTCGGGCGAAAGTTGAAAGCTTACTTGGCCACTGCCGCCGTGGTCAGTTTCAAGTGGAACGCTAGAGGCGGCGCCATTTTGGCATTGTGCAGTCAATTAGTCTTAAGTGGCAATGCAATGATTGCGGTTGCCGTCATTCAGGTTCCGTGATTTCTCTTTGAATGGCCAACCACTCAATTACCTGAATCGCTCGCGCACCGGCGATACACGAGTGGTCAGCTACTCGTAGTGGTGGTGCGTGGTGGTCGCATTAGTGGAGGGTGGAATGGGAGACAGGTAGACGACAAGTTTGGCGGCAACTTTTTTTGAACGCGGCGATGAACTTTCACCGGAATCGCTATGGGTCGATTGGGGAAACTAAAGTTATTGGTGTGTGAGTGACCCCATTACAATTGGGGCCGGACTTTGTTATCCCATTGCTTTGTATTGTATTTGCCAATTGTCTCTCTATCTGAGTCTAAAAAGTGGGCGATTCGATGAGCCGGTGTCAGTTTGGAAAGCAATCGGATTGATGCCGTTGTTGTTGTTTTCGATTTCGATTTCGATTTCGATTTCGATTTCGTTTTCATTGCTATTGTTGTTGCTGCTGCTGCTGTCTAGAATTTGAGAGTCCAACGATCTCATGTGTGAGCCGCCCACTATTTAGCAAACACTTGGATCCAATCGAAAGGGGCTTCAGATTTCTCGATACCAGGAAATGAATGCCAATGGTTCCCCCTGACGAGCTTGCAGTTTACCTCTCGCCTCAACCAACTGGCACAACTCCTAGCACATCGCATGCTCGAATTCATTAGTCTGCTGATGCTGACTGATTATAATCGCGATGATGATGACAACTAATCAACAAACTTGATCTCCTGTTTACGATTTGGCCCATACAAATGCGCGAGCAGCATTTGACATGAGCCGAGCCATTGTGTGCTTGATCCCTCTTGCCCGCCTCGCTACTGTAGTTAGCCCTTCCGACTAAGTGGGGGCTTGTTGTTTCACTCGACTAACCTGTCACGCTTATGACGATCCGCGAGGGAACTCATCAACACCCAGGGGCCAGCGAGGCATATGTATAGGAAAAGTTTCACGCCCACTAGCATCCACTGACTGAGCGCCCTTGCACGTGTTTATCTCGCCTGCACCAGACAGGTGGACAGTCTAGCTGGCCGCCTGTCGGGAGCCTAGCTGCCTGCGCGCTACCAAATGCTCATTGTTGGTGGTGCATCAAAATCAGGCGGCGGGATAGTTGGTGGCGCCGCGAGAGAAGCGGCTATTTATACTCTGCATCATCATCACACAAGTTTCGCCTACAAAATGCTTGCCTGCCTGCCTGAATTAATTTGACCACCCGGAGCACATCTAATGGACCTGACCCTTCCTCTTAAACGGCGAGTGACAGCGGCAATGTCTCTGCTGTCAGGTTAGGGTTTAGCTTGAGGTGGTTATATTGGCGAATTGCACGAAAGTGGCCTAGTGAGCGGCAAACTCTAATGCATTTGAGGTGAATCGGCTCAAAATAACACTCGCCTTACGACAACTACCTGAAGGAATTTAAATTAGTCGTCGTCGACGACGACGATGAATATGCTACTGCTGCTGCTGCTGCTGCCAACTGACATCACTTAGCCAACTTGCGACACTTTCTTTCCATCTCTCTTTCCCCGCCAACAAACAGCAGGTAGGCCACCTGGGCCAGTTGAGCTCGACAAGCTGAAGGAAGGCCGCCTTGCCGAGATGAGATAGGGAAGGAGGAGGAGAGAGCCACTTGTAGGAGGATTGGTAATTGAGGCAGGACACTGTGGTTTAGCATTACATCTCTGCCACTCTGCTCGCCAACTTGTCGTCTGGTTAACACTAAGTTCCACTTGGAGCTCGGAGTGGATTGATATTAGCCTGCAATTGGGGGAACTTTGAATTAGCAATAAGCGTGAATAGGATCAAGGGTCAATGCGAGAATTCTCAAAGGTAAGTACAGACCAAATGATGGGGGGAGCGGAAGTGGTGGATGAATTTCATTACACACTAAGGGCATTCCATTGGACACACAGCAAAACTCATTACAAGCCACAGGTTGAAATTCATTGGTCACGGAAGAGCCAAGCAGCCGATGGCGGACCAATCGACCGACTGGCTGGCCATCGGTTTAAGTGGAAGTCTCATGGCTCCAGTGACCTCGCGACACAATGACCAGCTAGCGAGTGTCTCAATTCAAGAGGACAGTTGCAGGCACGCCAGCGCCTGCAGCTAGCTTGGCGCTTGGTTGTGCCGGTCGCTCGGTCAGCTCGCGTCTTCCCATTGACTTGAGTGCCGCCCATGGGTCTCGGCTCATCGGGCGTCTAGTGGGAGTGTTGCCGCCGCTCGTGGTAGCGGAGCCTGTGGTGTTTGTGTACGATGAGTTGTTTTCATGTTGTCCCTCAACCAAGGCACACTAGCCTAGCGTGGGCCAACTGGCGCTTGCCGCCTCGAATCCGCATCCATTCTAGGGTAGGGCAGGCGAGGGCGAGGCAAGCGAAGCGCCATGCGGCGCCCAGTGGCTTACTCTGGGCAGGAGGTTGCCGCTGAAGCAGTTGGAGTAGAGCAGTAAAGTCGCTAGGCGCACTAAGTCACTCATTCGCTAGCACACTAAAACGTGGCTGAGCGGGCCGCGGCCAAGTCGTAGGGGATATATAGCATATGGTGACTAGCTAGCTAGCTAGCAGGTGGCTAACTGGTTAACAGGAAGAGATTCTCCTCTGATCTCCCGGTAGTTTTGTTGGGCGAGTGCCGCTGTTCACCACGACAGGTGGGCGAGCAGGTGGAGGATAAGAAAGGGAGCTTGGTGTTTAGTGTTTTCGTGCGCAGGTTAGCGGCTGGTGTTTGTTTCTCCAGAAGCTGGGGCATAGCAACGCCACGCAGCGAGCGGCGGCGCCACTCGCAAACTCGGCCAGCCGGCACCTGAGTTGAGACTCGCATTCAGTCCAGCAGTTCGTCAGTCATTCCGTCAGTCAGCCAGCGAGCCGCTTGCGCAGATCCACTCTTCATTTAGCCCAAAGAAACGCAAACTGCCAGGTCCACAAAAGACAAGCTAGCTCACCAACTGGCTTGCCAGTAACAGTAGCGCTGGCAGTTGGAGTGATGAGAAATTCGGACAGTCGCAGTTGACATTGAAACGTGCCAGCTGCAGTTGTGGACTAGAAACCACACAAACTACTGGGTGGAAAATTTACAACTCGAGAAAAACTTGGAGAAACTGTGAACCGATCAGAGAAGGAGTTGGTGGGAAAGGTTTTCAGAGCTTTCGCGGGGTCGCAGCTAGAAACATGTAAATCATATGCGCTCGTCCCCGGCAACAAAGCGACGGATGAGCCCCAGAAGGTAAAGGGAAGGAGAACGACGACGACGACGACGACGAGAACAACGAGGAAGAGGACAAAAAAGAAGACAAGTAAAGTGGAAAAAACTCAGTGTATAGGGAGAAGAAATGAAACTGACCAGGGAATTGGGTGGTAGAAAACTCAATAATGATAATCAGTCATTCCAATGGAAGCCATCGAGCACCAAAAAGAGCAGATTTCACCAACCAAGCGGCGATTTGCAGCAATAATAACCACAACAACGATTCAAGCATTAGAAGCAACCTGAAGCGATTGAATAGCCTGAACCAAAGAGGCAAACAAGCGCCGAGCGGAAGTCGCAAAGTTGCAGATGGTGAGGAATTCCAAGCGCCGCCTTTTATATCGGCCGAATTGCGCGATGACATCAGCAAGTCGGTGGCTCGCTTTGTGCGAGTTCTAAAGACCACCTGCAAATATGGCGCCACTGGCCAGCAAGAAGAGATTTCGCCGCAACATGTCGACAAGCAAGGCCAGCGGCAGCCACCTGCTGCTGGTTCCGGCGCCGCTTCCAATTGGTTGCCGAAATTGGAGCGCTCTTTGAAGCGCTCGTTGTCGTTGCAGCCAACAGTCTCGCAAACAGCGCAACAGTCAAGTGTTGGGTCGCGGACACGAGCTCTTGGTGGTCAGCAACAGGGAAACCAAAAAGAGCAACAGCGCAATGGGCAACAAAGAACACTTGGCTCGGTATTTGGTGGAGTTAAGAGTCAAAGGTCAACAAGATCAACCTCAAGCAAGAAACTCGAGGCTCTCAATAACTCGTTTCGCATTCGGACAGCGAGCCAAAAATTATACAACAGCCAATTGCTCGACTTTTCTAACATTAACTTGAGATCCATACCTGGAGCAATCTTTATGATCTTGGCAGGTTTTGTTTTGATATCATTTGAGGCGCCAAGATTCGCGCTTGCAGCACCGCTTCCGCTTGGCAGGCAAAGCCAACAGCAGCCGCAGCCGCAGCAGGTGGTCATCCAGCCTGTTTGGCTGCGCCACGGGCTGGTTAATTTGGACGAAACGCCGGATGGTGAATTAATTGATACCAACTTGAAGCAATCACCTGTCGAGCAGCTAGACCCTAATGCACTATACGAGTTAATCAATACTCTAGTGACTAGATCATCCTCACCTAGCGAGCTAGAGGAGGAGGGGGGAGTGAGAGTCAACGATGAGCAGCATTCAATTGAGCAGCGGCCAGTAAATCAGCCACGGAGCAACATTGATGATATCCACAACAACGATGCAACGCCAAGACGCCAAGACCTCCAGTGGATCCAGAGGCGGAGATTAAACCGAGATCGCGCCTTGGAGCCGCCAAATTGGTTGCGCGACCGACCAACCCGAAGGTCGCACCTGCCCGCAGTCAACAGAGGCGTGGCGCTCGAAGAGGACGACCAAAGCGCAACAACAATGTCGCTACAGCCGCAACCAAGTCTCGAGTCTCGTCGCGCTACTCGTGGTCGACCGGCGCGCCAATTAGCACACGAGTTCTATGAGGAGCTGCTGAGGCACCTAGTTGACGAGGCTGTGGAAAGCAGGTCGCTGATAGACGAACTCTACGCCGAGCTCGAGATGCGAAACGCCGGTAAATTAGCGGCTAATCAGCAGCCACAGAAAGATGAGCAGCAAGCGACATTGATAACCAACACAAATGAAGCCGGAAATAGTCATCAGCAGCAAGCGAAGCAGCAGCAGCAGCAGAGACCGCTGCAGGAAACGCTTTCCGTGGATCCCGAAACGCAGCTTGTGGTTGTGGGCGACGAGGTTTCAGAAAACGATGACGCAAGGGCCATTGATGATAGTGCCATTGACGCAGCCAGCGGTGGCCTTGGTGCCGTCGGTGGCATGAACAAAGCGCGCCCTTTACTCCAGCTACCTGGAGGCTTGAGCCGCAGTAGTGCCACTTACACACGCGAAACCTACACCGGAAATATTAATGGCAACGCCAGTGGCAACGACGACGACGATCGCAACGATGATAGCAGTGGCGGCGGCGGTAGCGACAACAACAACAACAATGGCAAAAGCATTAGCAACAGCAATAGCAGTGACAGTGGCAACAGTAATAATTACGACGAAACCCATTCAACTGGCTCCCTGAATACAAACGTGAACTATGGCCGCTTGCAGGCGGCGTCATCGAAAGGTTCAATGCATGGAAAATCTCAGTCGCCCCCATCGTTGGAGGAAACGGCACTCGCTAATACGTTTACCGGAAACGGATTACGTAATTCCAACAGTGATCAGCTGCAGCTAGCTAATTTGCGCAACAACGATGATTTGATCAACCTGAACGCCGACCAGCAACAGAAGCAGCAGCAACAACAGCAACAGCAAGTTGGTTTCGGACAATTGGAGCTGCTTCAGGATTTGATTGCGCCTCAGAGTCAAGTTTTAGTCGAGCCCTCGGAATCGTTTCATGTGCTTGAAGAGATTGATCGTGTGAGCGACGAGGACGATACTTCGGTTGATGCAAATCCTCAGGTGGCCAACAGTGATGGTGGCGGCATCGACGGCGACGACGATGGAACATTTGATCCATCATCAGGTGGTTCAAATATGCCCCAAGATAGCAACTCAGTCGATGAAAGTCTAGATGGAAACAACGACGACAACACCCATGACGATGAGGAGCAATCGGTAGAGCAGCAACTTGGCCTGGCACAGGTGAGCAAGCGCGCGTTTGTCAATAAGCTACTGGCGGCAAACGCTCTGGCGGGTAGGCCAATGAAGCGACTTGCGTTAACTCCCCAACAACAGCAACAGCAACACCAGCAACAACAACAACCTGAGACACGGCCACGAGTTTATCTCATTGGACCGAGCGATGAAGCAACCGGAAGTGTTGTCACAAACACTAGGCCAGTGGCAACAAGGGAACGGTTAGTTCAAGCTGCAAGCAGACTGAAGAATTATCTCGAGGATTTGGTCGGCCTACAACGGGGCGCAATTTTGGGTCTCTTTCCCATGAACGACGATGCGGCGCGCAGTTTGCTTGTTAAATTAGACCGATCAAAGTTGTCAAAGTTGGATGTGTTCAATTTGGTGCAAAATTATGCTTACGCTCGCGGATATATGACAATCACATGGCCGCCGAGGAGTTCGAGAAATCCGATTCCATTATTGGAATCAATTTTAGAGGCACTGGTAAGTAGAGTTTGCTTTGTTCGGTTTTGCTTTCCTCTATTTGATTTTATCCGGGACGAAAAAATCCAAATCGAAAATATCTCCTTTCTGAGCTAGATATTAGCTCAGAAAGGAGATATTAGCTTGCTACGTATTGGAGACAAAAGGGAGCTAAATTTCAATTGATTTTGTTTCGTGTGTCGCGTTAGTTTTTTGTCACTCATCATTTGGGCCCATCAAAATGGACGCGAATTAGACGGAACTAAGCGACGAGCAAGCGAGCGCTAAACAAACGGTTTGAATGGAGTGGCCTCTCACCTGAACAACCTTCGGTGAAGCGAGCGGGTACCTAGGGTCGTTGGCGGCTCACTAATGGCGATATCGAGTCCGCGATTCAGCGGCCCACTCATTTTTTCACTTTGTATGAAAAGAATGTGAGTTTAGCCCACTCCACCCTAGGGGGCGCCCTAGGTGCGCTGGCCGTTTCCAACATGAGCCACGGCAAACAACAAACAAGTGAAGTCAGTGATTGCGAGCTAATGTTACGAGCGCTGAAATTGTTTGTTCCCAACTCTATAAGTCGAGCGGCTACGCCAACCACTACATATGCGAGCCGCGTCACAAGCTACCGCGAACGAGGCTCATCAATGTTGGCAAGGCGTCTCGAGGTCAGCTTAGTGGGCGGCCCTATGGGTGCAGCGAGCAAACCGGAAGCGCTGCACCTGCTAATATTTTATAAGCATTACCTGTCCGGTGAGTCTTCACAGTTGTAGCTACTGCCACTGCTGCTGTGACGGTGTCGCAGCGGCAACCTGCGACGTAGTCACGTTTGTCACTCATCTCACAGGCGGGACAAATCTCTTCTCGAGGTTAGAAAACTTGGAGCTCAAGTTTTTACATTTATCCGCTAAACCACATGAGCCAACCTCCTGCTTTGACCCAACACAACGAGCCAACAGATTGCCAAGAAGGCAAGCGAAACATTTAGTATTAGCTTTGGTGAGAGAGAGGATAAAACGACAGCAAGAACCTGGCAATGCGACTAGCCGCTTGCTTAATCAGCTCGCTGACGCTAATGGAAGCGAGAAAGAGAGAGCAAACCGAATGTCCAAGAGTGACAAATCTTTTTGGCAAAGATGGTGCAAGGTAACGGAGAGTTTATCTGTTGGATAGCCAACTTTGTACACAAATCCGCTCTCCTCTCGTTGGTGGTGTGAGGGATGTGAGCAAAGTGCAAAGGCGAAAACTAAATGTGAATCACTCAAACAACACCAAAGCACCAACAACACTCGTCCCCAATTCGACTAAATCAAATTTGTGATCGTCGCTACTGCTTCTGTTGCTGCCCATTTAGATTTCAATGATGATTTTTTGTCCGTGATTTTTGTCATGTACTCTCAGCTAACAAGACTCCCACACAAACGACGACGACGACGACGACGACGACGCTGCAGTTGCTGCTCTAGTTTTCGAGCAGCAAAATGTCATCGATGGACGAGCATGTTGGCGCAGTGAATCTGATCGTTCGTGACAACTTGTTTGTTGTCGACGCGAATGTCAACTAACCAACCGACCGACACATAAGCCTGGAGCTTTCTGTTCCGTGTGATACAATTTATTTGTTCGCCACTAAATGGGCGGCTAAAGTTACACAAGCGTCGCGCTGAAGGGGGAAGGGGAACCGGATGTTGTTAGTCGGTAGTTGTTCGATAGAATAGAGGCGAGCGCGTGTTTAAATTTTCCAGAATCCACCGCTCTTTCGTTTCGGTTTGACACACGCGTCAGTGTAAAATTTTAATATAGCTGTAAGTCGATCATCGATCGGCTTTGTCGTTGGCGTTGTCGTTGTCGTTGTCGTTGTCGTTGTCGTTGTCGTTGTCGTTGTCGCTAACAAGTTGTTAATGTGGCACGAGCACACTCTCGCACACTGGCAAAAGCCAGGCTCGGGCGATGGGTGAGTGGGATTAAAGGAATTTCAAAGGTGGAGTCTATAAATACACAGGTAACTTTGTGCTTGTCAAAAGATTCACTGACGTCCGCCGAACCTTTCGCTCCGTCCAGTGCCTCTCAACTCTATTGAGATAGAATTGAATAGAATGTCGGGATGATGATATAAGAAAAGATGGAAGTTGAATGAAACCTTCTAAAAATGCAAAGATCGATTGCTGTAACATTAGGCATCGATACGCGTCGCACCTTCGGCTCGCTAACTAAATGCCAAATCAACGTCACCTAACGGAGACGAATGGAGTTAGACCGCGTGCAGTCGGTGGTCGCGCTCTTTAGCTGGTATGATGAAACAAAGCAGCAACCGTTTGTTGCTCGTGCGTTCGCCTCGATGCGCCAGGTAAACTCTCGCCCTGGGATAATGAGTGTCACTGGGAATGAGGTATGTTCGACAGCATCCACTCGCATCTCACCTCATCTTGTTATGTAGTCTGTAGTTTATTTTGAATGAACGAATTAATAAAGCAAGAGGCGAAAAATAATCTAATCTAAATGGAACCATCACAACGGGCGACCAATTAACTAGCCAGTCGAAGTTGATGAGCAGCTAGTTGCGCGACGACGACCACCTGCAACTCCGCTCATCGCACAACCAATTGATTGCGCAATGCACAATGTGCAATGTGATATGTTATGTGTACCATGTGCTATGTGCTATGTGCCATTTGTGCGACCACTTACAGTGTGTTCGAAAATAGGATGTAACGTGAGGGGAAAAAAAGGGGGAAAAAACGCGTTTTTTCCAGCTCAGCAGCTCACTCACTCAACACAGCCCCGCTAACAGATTTCGGTGCAGTGTGCTCACGCCCCCCTACAGTGACCTGGTGGCGACCGAGCAAAGCTAACGTGCTGCAGAAAAAACGTGTGTGCGAGCGGTGGCGAACCCGAGAATAAAGGAGAAGCACACGTTATCGTTGTTGTGGTTTTGGTAGCGCGCGGGACCTGCTGTTGGTTTGGCCTTTTGGTCACTCGGGCGGCTAAATCCCGCGCGTGTAGCCGCAGCTGTCCTCCGCCGCGGATTTAGTACCAAATTTGCCGCTTGGTGCGCTGCCGAGGTTACATCCTATTTTCGAACACACTGTACATCATGTTTGTGCCTCGCGTGAAAATGACACACACGCGACATGAAGCGACACGAACTTGGGCTGACTAATTTAGTAATTGTCACTCACTCACTCCCTCAGTCGCTAGCTTGTTTGCTGCTCAATCTGATAGCATGTCGCGCGCCGGCAAATTCTAAGCCTGAATCAGAGATAGAGAGAGAGAGAGAGAGAGAGAGGGCAGCGATTTTAAATTAAATCTTGCAAGTTCGAAATTTGAATCCTGCGACGAGCGAGGCGATTGCTCTATTTGGTTCTGATCGTCATCCAGTTGCGCTGGCGACAAGTTGTTCAGTGGGTTGAGATAGAAACACAGCGATCAGGTTGGTGGCTGAGATACTTGCGAGCGAAGCGCGAAATTAATTCAATCTCCAAATTCCAAATGTTTGGTAGCTCATCAATTCCAATGCCGCTGCTGTCATTTGCATGCCATTCAAGCCAGAAGGTGAATTTACCAACATTGGCTGCCGCTATGGCTCTCAGGTAGTCCGCTGACCTGGCAACGGGCATTTAACTTTATGGGCATCGTCATATAGATCGCTGGTGGCGCTATTGAGTGGCCGAGCGAGCGGGTGGATATCGAGTTTCCTGTGGCTCGTATGTGGCATAAGTGCAGCGAGAGCGATTAGTTCCCGACAACTTTCGCGGCGACTTTTAATCCAAACTCGCCAACAGGGTGTTTGTACGTCGATCAAACCGATTGGCAGCGGCGCAAGCGCCAACAGCAGAGCAAGAGCCGAAGCCGAATGCGCACTAAAGTGATCGAGTCCCGGAAGACCGGCGTTCAGTTGGGAGCCGGAAGTTGAGCTTAGGCTTCTCCTCTCTTCCCAATCACGGCAGTCGTCTTCGAGTTGATCGCGACGAAATGATAGACTCGCTCAATTTGCCAGAGGAGTCCATCATCATCATCATTCGCTTTCTCTAACCAAGCAAGCCAATTAATTCAGCCGATCGAACCGCGCAACGAGGAACATGATGAACCGCTCCACTTTGGCCGGCCCCATGCGGTCCTCTAATTGCACCTCTGGTCGCCGTGAGCTCTTTGTGTCGCCGTCGTGGTTGCCGTCGTCCCGGTGGCAAGCGAAACGATCGATAATCAGACAAACCTTCTCTCTTTGGGTGTCTCTCCATCTAGTGAGCCAGCTATTGGGGCCACCGGTGCGCCGGTGTGGCTCTCTGGTGGCCGATTCACCATTCCGTTGCTTGCCTTCTCCTTGGCAGTCTGTGGATCATAATCATGATCGTCGTCGTCGTCGTCGGCGTTCCTACAGAAAGTGAGCGGCTTTTGTGGAGAGTTAGCCAGTGGACATGCGCAGAGGTGATAGTCAAATTGGAGGTGGTGGTTGGTGTGAGGGTGGCGCTCGTTTTGTGCGAGCAATGAAATCGAAGTCCATCGAGGAAATTCGAGCGGCGAGCGCTGTGCGCCACGGCGCCTAGGCGCAACGCCACGCGCTGATTTAGCAGGTGAACCGCTCGCTAATGCGCCGCCCAAGAAACGACCATATGAACTCCACCTCGCTTCCGTGTCATCTGTCCGTCTACCTGCGCGCGCAATTGATTTGCCACGCGCCAAGCTATCGCACCAACCAGCCAAGCAACTTGCTAGCGACAATACGGGTGAAGCAATAACTCAACTCACTTTTACTTCAGTTATGTTGCTCGTTGTCGTCGACTTGTGGCTCCCGTTTCCTGTTTACCGTAACGCAGATTGACGAACGACATCGCTGGCTAAGCGAGCCAATGACAACGATGACGACGACAACCACGACAACGACGACGACGACGACGACGATGATGATGATCACAATGGCGGCCACGACCCACAGAATGAGAGAGTTGATGTTGAATTGAGTTGTCGTGCTGAAGGCCGACGAGAGGCACGAGGCGAGAGTGACGAGCCTAGGGGACTCACCTTTGTACATTGAACAGTTTCCAAACAGGTGAACAGGTAGAGGGTAGAGGTGATTTAGTCGGAGATTCTACCAGAGTGAAAGAGTGCGTTAATAAGAGCGAGTTAGTGATTTATAGCTGCAAGTTGCGGGAGAGAGAGAAACAATGCTATTCAAATTCAAGAGGTTTAAGTGCAACTCTAGCAAATAGATTGATTCCAACAAAAGCAATTCTTCGAAGGGAAAAAAGCAAAAAGTTTCATCTAGTATTTATTTGTTCAACTCATTTCAGCTCATTCCACTGCCCAGCTGCTCAACTTTGGTGCCATTTAAACCCAATGCCACAGGTTCCAAGTTTACGCCGACAACTCGGCGAGGTTTCTATTATCACCCTTGATAAACACCTCCGAGTTGTCGGCTGGACAATTGGCTAGGGGAAAAACTGTTGCATAGGTTTAAATGATATTCAAAGTTCAAGCATAACAATCCGCTTCTCATAGAACACTAGAGAAATCTTTCAGCTCAAATGACTGAGTAGTAGTAATAATAATAACAGTAAGTTCAATTAAATCTGTCGAGTGGATGCACAAACTTCCGCCTGCTTAATTTCAGCACCAAAAGCGTATCGCTTATCTCCCATGTGTTTGTTTGCTGACTCTAACACTCCATATAACTACTTGAATCTTTTCACAAAGATGATGGCTGATATGTTTAGATTGATCAGCTTACAGTGTCTATCGCAAGTATCAATCTGAATCACCGTTGATACTTTGCCCCGTATCTCAATCATCAGAGTCGGCCGAAAAAAGAAGAGGGAGGAGAAGGTTCGCATGTTTGTCCCATAAGCTGAGTTTTATTTCTTTATACCTGAGCAGCGACAGCAGCAACAGCGACTCGGATATCGATATCGATATCGATATCGATATCGGTATCGGGATCGGCATCGACAAAAGGGAGTCGCTTAAAACAGACCAAAGGCCACCACGAGCCAGAGAAAACTTTTGTCCACGAAATTAGATAACCAGGTTACCTACGTTCCAGAAAGTATCAGTCAGTCCATCAAAGCTGATAGACCGCTACTGCGGCTCAAATTCCCTAACTCGGCACTCACAGCAAACTCGTGGGCCGCCATTGGCCACGTGCACCACGACGCCAGAGAGTTGCAAATAATGGAATCAATATAGCGCGAAAGTGGAGCCGCCGACTGGTTTCGGTCGCGAGCGCCAGTGTTTGTGTTGGTCTCTCATCGCAACCACTCACTTGTGAGCAATCGTTGGGTTCAGCTGGGTTACATAAGCAGCTCGGGTGAGATAGAAGAGAGTGCGAGTGTGAGTCGGCGAGAAACGAACGCCGCTAGGTACCCACCAACTAGTCGGCGGCGGCGGCGCGCACACGCCAGCTAAACGAACCACGACGCCGGGGATCAGGGAGCGCACACAAAACTTTTCTATTACCGACCGGACCTTTTTTGGCTTCCTCCTTTTCCTGTTCCCCATCGTTGGTGTCTCTTCCCACAGCTCAAAGCTCTTTCAAAGGGCCGGAGTTCAGCGGTCGAGTCGTCGTTGACGTCGTAGTCGTCGTCGTCGTCGTCGTCCGATAGACTAGAGTGGAGTGAACTGGAGTGGAGCGGAATGGAGTGGAGTAGAGTGGAGTGGAGCCATCAACCTGGAAGATCCGAGCGTAACGCTCGCTAAACAGATTACGCCGGATCCGAAGCCAGTGGCTGGCTGTTGCTCCGGCACTCTCGTCGTTGCGCTCTCTCATCTCATGGTTGGCGCCGAGAGTTGAATTTCTGGCAGCAACATAAACTCAACTAAACCTAACTCATCTGGTTGCTCGTCGTGTGTCATCTTTGTCAACACGACGACGCCAGCAACGACCGCCACCACGCTAGACGATCACCACCACTGCGCTTGGAAGAAGCGCCACCCATTACGCTGTCAAACAGGTTGGCCTCCAGTGACGGTGTTATTGCCGCTGCCACTTCCGGTGCCGCTGTATGGCATCACTGGCCAACCGACGTGTAAAGGGCTTGCTGTCGGTCTATGCAACATCTGCTCGCATCTCCGAGCTCGTAGCGCCGGAAGATTTTCCGCTTCCGGTGAAAGTGTAACACGCCAACTGAGCGAATTACTGGCGAGCTGGCATAAAACTAACGTTGAACTGACTCGGCTACGACTAAACTCCTCATCTGACATTCGAACATCCTAACATCTGAATCTCTAACCTCAACTTCCTGTTTCTATCCCGACCAAAAACAAACTCGCAGTACCAGGAAGAGCAGCAGGCGGCGGCGGCCACGCCGAGCGTCCAGGCAGAGGATGTCATTGCTAGCGATGAGAGTACAAGAATCGAGAGTAGCATTGACACCAGCAACAACAACAACCTGCCAGAAGATTTAACTAAACAGCGATTGACCACACTCCCTCGCTTGCGCAACAGATTGACTTCCGGTCAGGATATCGACACTAACTTGTTTGGACAAAGGTTGCAATTGCAGAATAAAGGCAGTTTGATTGAGATGAGGGATGGAAGTGAGCAACAACGTCCGGAAATGGAGCAACAACTACAACTGCAACAGAGTCTGCGACTCTCGCCGCTCGCCCAATTAATTGCCCAACTAAACTCCGACTACTGGCAAGAGGACAGCTCAATAAGTGCGCCAAATTCAAACCTCCCACCACCAACAGCACCACCACTTTCCTTGGTGTTGGCCCAACTAACTAGCCGCCTCCAGTCTCAAGCCGCCTCGGGACTTCCATTGGCCAGCGCCGGCCGCGACTCCTCTTCAGTTGAAATTGGCACTAATCCTGCTCGAATGGCGCCCAAAGTGGCCGGTCTCGCTTCCGACGGATCGTTTCTCTTCGGAAACCAAAGCCAGCAGTCAAACCATTGGGTCCATGTGCTCGCCTTTATCGCTGCCCTCTGCGGAGCTTTCCTCGCTGTTAAGCTGCTAATGGCTAGAGGAATAAATAAGCGAGGGAGTTTAATAAGACGTCCGTTTGGCGGAGACGGAGGCTCAACTTACTCGGCGGCGCCCACCGACTCGGCCATTTCCGAGGGCGACGCCGACTCAAGGTTATCGCTTAATGGAGACAACGGAGGCGATTCTTGCGTTAACAAGAAACAGTGTTGCGACCAAAAGCGTTTCAACTCTTTGAGATCACTTTGGAGCTCGAATAGTACTAAAAATAATGGAAAAACCCCGGCGGGAAATTCGATCCAATCCTCCTTCTTCTATTCCTCGGGTTCGGCCAACAAACAGGCCGAAGCTGAAGAGGCCAATCCAACGCGTAAGAGAAGGAACTC
Source organism: Aculops lycopersici (assembly GCA_015350385.1). Lineage (NCBI taxonomy): Eukaryota > Metazoa > Arthropoda > Arachnida > Trombidiformes > Eriophyidae > Aculops > Aculops lycopersici. The sequence goes on from WNKI01000002.1 coordinate 2,327,876, forward strand.
GCAAATGGAAGGATCAGGAGGCGATAGCTCGGCGATCATTGACGAGCTAAATTGTGAGCTTGAGGCCAAAAAAGGTGACCATCAATATAAGAGCAACTGCCACTTGTTGTCCCAGAAGCTGAGCGAGCTACTTAGTTACGGTTACTCGACTTCAAAGATTGCTTCAAAACTACACCACGAGACGGAGCCAAGTGGGGATGAAACGCGGCAGACAAAACAACCACCTGCCGCCAAGCAGCCAGTGGCAAATCAAACCTCCATCAGCTCGGACACAAGTAACCTGAGATCCTCGGGCAGTTATATCAAGTCGCTAATTGACGCGCTGGCCAAGGCTAGACCTCAGGTATTTCAGAGTAAATATGATGCAGATTGTGGAGACGATTTGGAGAATGAAGCCACCGAGCGTCAATTAGTTGCTGGCTCAAATCTGCACGACCACGACCTAAAGAGTCCGCTATTGCAAAAGGATTCATCAACAACCGAATCGTCGTCACTGCCCTTCAATGACGACGGCGATCACCTGGTCACCTCGCAGATGGACATCTCGGCTGCTCACTTAATCTTGAACTACATGGAAAAGCATCTCGACGACAAGGAGCGATTAAAGAGGGAATGGCTCGAGCTGAACACAGGTAGCAATAAAGCGCCAGGAACCTCCGTTAACTCGACGTCGAAAGCCAACCAGCTTGTGCTGCAACGATTAGCGAAGGTGGCTCTAGCCGATCAGAATAGAACTAAGAATCGAAATCCATTGGTGGTTCCGTTCGATAGGAATCGGGTTAAGTTGGGCACAGGCCGGTGTGCCACGCCCCCTCAGTCGAGCAATGGCCGCGGAAGCAACCGAAATCACAAGAACAACCAAAGGCAACCGTCTAGCGACTATATCAACGCTAGTCTAATCTACGACGATGATCCACGTAAACCAACGCACATAATTGCTCAGGGACCAACGGAGCAAACTAGCGGCCAATTCTGGCAGGTGAGTCCCTCTTCCTATTCATATATTAGCTACTAGACTTTTACTCTCCTTTCTGTTGGCTAACATTTGCTTGCATTCGATATTGCGCCGCTTCCGATTGCCTCCGAGTGTCATGTTATTATTGGCTGCCGCCAACGAGCGCGACTACAACTACGACGACCAAGTTGGCGGGAGAGTTTTAATATCAAATACAATTATGTGCTTGTCGTCGTCGTTGCAAATAGCAAATCCGACTTCGGTATTGCGCGCGAGGCTGTTGTTGGCCCACTTCCGGGACCACGACAAACTACACGTGTAAATTGATGATGGTGTTTGCATTTGCGGTGTTTCTCAGGCTAAGGTATACCAACATACACAAGCACATAGATATATATGTACACAGACAAATGAACACATGCACATAATGCAATCGTTTTGCCAATATATCCACTCAATGGAATGCGAGAGAGCAAACACACAGGTCGCTATGTCCCGTTGCGTTAACATAGGCTTTCATGTATAAGCGAGCGAGCGAGTGAGCGCGCGTTCTATGCTTGTAAAAGCGAGCTGTACTATGGGAGAACTACAGTCAACTGTATTAGCTTTCACTGTTCAACTCTCCATATCTTGCTAACTTGCAGCTTCCATTTCCCCCCGATCTAATAACACACCATCCGATCAACTTACCTGCCGACAACAACTCGAAATTTAATCATCCTACTCAACGCAAATTTGCCAACTATTGGCGCGCGCACGCAAACGCACACATTCAAATATCACCCCCAAATACTCCGAATAAACCACACACTACCGATGAGACAACTAAATAGATGGTCTGGGAACAGGAGGTCTCGGTTATTGTGATGCTGACTCGACTTAGCGAGAATGGCCAGCGAATGTGCCACTGCTATTGGCCAACCAACTCCACTGGCCCCGCCGCCACTTCCGCCAGCAACTCCAACATCGCCGCAACCAGTTCAGTGGTGCAGCCGCCGACCGGAAGTGCGGGCGACTTGGGAATTGTTAACGGCAATGGGAAGAGCAATGGCGCTCAGGCTAAGGGTGGCACAAACTCAGATTTCTCATCCATAGCAAATAGACGGGGATCCGTTACAAGTGTCTTCAACTCGAGACCAAATCCACTGGCCTACTCGTCGCCCGCCAGCTCGAGCTCGGCCATTTCGGCCAACTTGCCGTCAATGGGAACGGCACAGCAGCAAGCAATTGGAGCAACATCTCAACTGTCGCCTCTCATCATGGCGGCAGGTGGGGATCTGGCCGATAGTGTGCTAGTTTTCGATGTTTGCCGCGACTCCTCCTCGTTGGATCCAACGGAAAGATCAACCAACAACTCGATGGAAGAGGAGGAGGAGAAAGAGAATCAATTGGTTAATAACAAGAAGCAACAACCACAGGTCACTAGATTTGAGGTGCAACTCGTTAGCGAGCACGTCTCCTCAAACGATTACCTGGTGCGAAACCTATACCTGATTAATAGATCCACAGGTGAGGCGCGAAACATCACGCAATTCCACTATCTCGCTTGGCCCGATTCGGGAGTTCCCGAGAATGTCAAGAGCTTCTTGCAATTCAGACGCAAGGTGCACAAATCTTATCGCAACCTGAGAAGTCCCATTCTGGTGCATTGTAGCGATGGAGCCGGTCGATCGGGAACCTATTGCCTGATTGACATTATACTCGAGCGCATTAAGAATGGAGCCAAGGAGATTGATCCGCGCGCCACACTGGAACACTTGCGAGACCAGAGGCTCGGTCTTTGTTCCACCTTGAGTCAATTTGAGTTTGTCCTAGTGGCGCTAGCGGAGGAAATACAAATTATACTAGACGCTATGCCGAAATAGGCGCAAAATTGGAAGATAAGATAAGATTATCCAATTATTTTGGAATGGAATCCAAACAGCGAAGAAACTAAGATAAGAAGGATAACAAAACATGTAAAATTATTAGACCAACTAACCTGATTAATGTGGCGCACGAAGCGAGAGTCATCCGTTTAGTCCAGTGAAAGTTGGCGAACGAAGTTTCGGGAATTGTTATATGAATATATATTTTCATAAATCAAATCCGATACCTTTGATTGCCTCGTTTAGCCTGGACTCTAGCTGAGCTTTCAGCCGACGCGCCCTTCAGGCTTCAGATGGTTCGGCAATTTATATTGATTGTTATTGATAATAGAAATCGTACAAGAGTTAATATTGATATAACAAAACTCCAATTACTACTAATATTACTGCTATCAGTAGGAAGTGGAGAAGAAACAAATATGGCAGCACATGATAATTAAAAACAAACTCTCGCTCTCTCTCTGTCTATCTCTATCTATCTATTAAAGATGATGATGATTATGATGATGATGACGACGAAGAAGGTGACGGTGACGACGACACCACGACACGCTCACGACATGCAACACCAACCCTAGGCGCGCAACACGTTAAAAGTACGCTAAAAAGCAACCAGCCCCGAGAAAAGACCCCTGCTAATTGATATATACTATTATTAATTATTATTATTATTATCAAGGTGACCACTACCAAAACTATCGCTACTACTACTGCTATTTGTAATTATAAGTATCGTTTGCATCATTATACATCATGATTATTATTATAATATTGAATTCAAAGCTCTCGCGCCGCTCGTCAAACTTCCTCAAAGTCTCCGGATCTCACATCACGTTATTGGGTTAGAAATATTGGTTATTGTTGTTGTTATCTCCCATTTCGGGTAGTTTATTTATTTTCCACACGTAATCTGTATAGACTCATCCCGTTATTGGAGCATACAAAACAAAACCGACCCGACGTTATGCCGGAATGTTGAATGAGAATCGCCCCCTACATGTAATTGCATAAGATCTATTTGAGAATCCATCAGTATTCCATCATCGTGAACAAGTTTTAATCTTAGTGCTAGAATTGTCAGCAATATTATTATCATTTCATTATTAGATTAGAAGAAAAAGAAAAGACCCTCGCAACTGAAGATAAATTATGTAAGAGATAAGCTATAATTGATCTAGTCTACTTGACCAATTGGAACGAACCTAGTCTGTTACGATGGCAAACGAGCTTTGGGTTTCAAAGTTTGATGACAATCAGGTATGATGAGTTTTGTCATATAATGTTAGATAAGACACATTTCCATTGATTACCACTTCAATTGCAACTCCTTGTGGACGCATTGAGATAAAGCGTCCATGTTAGAAATGGAGTTGAGCCGAAGCAGGTGATTGGGAGTAGAACCATCGCAAAAGACCAGACTTGAACCAAAGTAGGTAGCCCAATGAACTCGTCGCGCCATCGCCAAGTTTGCCCCTCGCACCCCCCGAGAAAAAGTAATGACCCGTTTGCACACAATCTACTCGCGATCGAAGGAAACGAAAAGAAAAGGAACGAAGCATATCACATTGGATTGATATGTATCGTATCAATATATCAAAAGTTTAAGTTATATGACAACCACAATTTCGATGAACACTCGTACTTAATTAGTAAACCACTACTTCCAAGTCTCGCTCTCGCAAATAATTAGTTTTTGTCCTTGATTGTACCTGTCCTTAATTGTACTCTTTGCACTCATTAATTAAATTCTAGGTTGCTAATGCAATTCCATTTATTTCATTATAAAGGATATCCGTGCTCCCTTGTGGTGGCCTCAATCCAATCAACGTAACAGGGAACCGAGGTGTAGATTCCAGGTAACTTGGGTGTCGCACACTTGATGCCGAAACTCACCAAGCCAGCCACAAAGAATTGGTTTGTATTTGGGTAGCGGCAGAACAAACCAGATCCAGAGTCGCCCTTTGTTTTTGATGAATGGGTTAATGAAGTCTCATTCTGGTTAGTCTTTTGGATTGATTAAATATATTAAAGTAGTCTGTATGAATTAGTGACCACCATCTTACCTGACATGCATCGCGTTTGCCCTCCGCGTAGCCAGCGCATAGCATTCCCTCGGTCAGACTAACCTCGTAATCTGAGTACCAATTTGAACATATTGCGTGGTGAACTATGGGCACATTTACAAAATGAGCAACGTGCAAATAGTTGGCCTCCTGGCTGAACTTAGACTTTCCGAATCCAACCACAACACAATCCTTACTATTGTCTGGCCCCAAACGTAGTTTTGCTCTTGGTAAGCAAATTGGCCTTAGGTATTGATTGAATTCAACACTTTCCTCTAGTAAAATCAATGCAATGTCGTTATTAAATAGAGGGCCTTTGTTGAACTCTGGGTGCTTGATTATCTTTCTCACTTTAAGCTTTCTAACGAAAGCGGGCGATGCTATCCTCCTGGTCACGCCCACCTTGACCATCCACCCCTCGGGCTGTGTCCGATTGCCAACACAATGGGCGGCCGTGAGAAGCCAATTGATACTGATTAGCACGCCGCCACAGAAAAAGACCTCGTCGGGTCCGCCGTGCAGGGCGGCCAGGTAGGGGAACTCGCCTGGCATGCTCTCGATGCCGCCAACGACAAGTCGTGCGCTAACCGCGGCGTCTAGCTTGGCGGGTTGCAGAGCCATCGTCTTAGTGGTTGTCGTTGGCATCTTAGTGGGTATCGAAACATTTGACCGATCAACAGGTGATCCATCTGCTGAATCCTCATCCTCCTTGTCACCTTCTTCGTCGTTCTCATTCTCCAGATCCAACTCGAGTTCCTCGTCCGCTTCAAGGACCGGAAATCGGTTAATAGATGAATGATAATCCGTCGTCCCATTTGTTTTAGTTACTTCATGTGACTCAACCGCGTCCCTTGAACCAGAGAGACCGGCTCGACTAAGCGTTGTGCCAAACGTGGTGCTCTTAACGCTCCCCTTCACCTGAGCCAGATTATTACTAACCGCCGACACGGGAACCACTTGGCCGAGGAGGCGAACACGAGTGGAGTAACTGGTGACTGGGCGACCGCATTGGAAATTTTGGCATTGCAGGTAAACGGAGGAGACCAAGTGGGCGGGCCGATCCAAGCAACCAGCTCGAGGTCCATGGTAGAGCATTGAGGTTATGGAGCGCAGTTTTACTTCGGCCGCGTCAATGTAGGCCAGCTGTTGCTGCGATTCCATGACACCATTTCCGCTGCCAATTACCTGGCGCTGATAAAGAACTGAATGGTCGAATCTACCTGCTCGACTAAAGGCCGTCTGTTGCTGGTTTTGCTGAACGGCTGCCACATCCTCAACTACACCCACCAGTTGCTCTGTATTTGTATTCTCCATTCCACTTTGATCGCCGAAGCTCTCGGTTGATTGGAAAGGAGGCGGAGCAGAGACCTTTGTGGTGCTCGACGTAGGCGCCGTAATCTTTGGTCCGGAGGTAACGTCGAACCAGCCGCCAGCGTCGCTCTTTGTGCTTGAAAAGGACGACGACAGCGACGACGCAGGTGACCTACTTTTAGTAGGCACTTTCGGCTTTAAGTCGTCCCGAGGTCTCCGGGTAAAGTTGGACTCAATCATGAGACTCGATCTTTGATTGGGAAGTAAAGTTGAGCCGCCACTTGACACACCGGAAGTTAGTGGTCCATAGAGAATCGTGGTGGAATTAGCACGAGAGTAGCCAAGGGCTTGGCAAGCTTCGTGGGACATGGGCATTGCGGACCAGTGGGCGCCGCAAACGGGAATCCACGAATTGTCAACTGCACTCCAAACCTCCAGTTGGCGCTGTTGGTCGTTGAAGGTTGTGGTCTCATTGGATAATCTTAGACACTGGCGCTCATCTCTGCCATCCTTGCAATCGCGGACCCCATTGCAAACCTGAGCCTTTTGAATGCAAATCTCTTGGCCACAGTAGAATTGAGTCTCCATGTTGCACTTACTACACTTCATTTCATCGCTTCTATCGTTGCAATCTGCGTAACCATCACAGCGCCACTTTTTTGGTATGCAACCGCCATCCTCGCACCTGAATTTGTCCTCTTGGCAGGCTAATTTAATCGATGATCAGGCAAATGTCCAATGGTTAGATCATATCCCAACTAAGGTTTTCGAAATCCTAAGAAGAACAGACAGCATCAGATAATTTAAAACTTACTCTGTTTCTCTGTTGACTTCAGCAGCAGGTTGTTTTCGTGGTGTCCAATGCAAATTTCTGGATTCGTCGATTCAGGTAGCACGTCACAATCCTCGGCTTTGATCAGTCTTAGTGATAAAACCTCAAAGAAGAAGGTACACCTCCTAAGTGCCTCTATATCGAACCAAATTTCAGGTGGTTGTTATTGTTATTGTTATTATCACGTTATCGACATTATCAATATTATTAGTGGGAGTGTAGTTTTTGGATCAGCTTAGCGTTGAGATTGAAACTGATTGGCGGGCAAATTTTACGTCATTTGTAATCCCCCTCTTCTTCTACCTACCTTTACATAAGCTCCTACAGGGCGGCACCAAACGCGACCAGTGGCTCGTTGGGTGGTTCAACGATGACGATGACGATGACGATGACGACGACGACGACGATGGGAATCTCGACTGTCGGCCAGGGGCTGCTGTTGTCACCGCTGCTGATTGAGAAAAGATCAATCCGAAACCGGAAGTGCCGGGCGGTCTGTCGATGGGTGAGCTGCTACTGCCGCTGCTGGAGATAACTTGTGTCTGATTTAGGGGCACACATTTTGGCGCATAAATTGAGCATAAAAACAAGGGCATCAATGGGTAGCATTTGATATCAATCACAGGCTCAAATTTGTTCAATTGCTTCTCGATTTGGGCCTGTTTGGTTTTAAAAAATTGGTTCAGCAGTAGAGTGCGATCCCAGGGTGCGGCGGCGGCGGCGGCACCCTTCAGCGAGTGCAATGAGCTACCAGCGCTTAGGGCCGACTTGGCGGCCGCGGTGGCGGCGCCGCCGCCACCCGACGGGCCAAGACCAACACTGTTTAACATGGACGCAATGCTCTTGCCACAGGTGGGCACCTTGAGCAGTTGACATTGTTGATTATGTGCTTTGGTGTACATTTCATCCAATTTGCCGCTGAAATCTGGCGTCGGCTCATCATCTTCGACTTGCTCGCCGTGTGGGGAACTCGGTGAGACTGATCCCTTAATTAGCTTTGCTGGTGACTGCTGAGGAATTGGAGTAACACTACTAACAACTACCTGTTGTTTGCTATGCTCGCCTAAACCCATTGAACCACTTGTTTTTGTGCCAGCGCCTCGCTTGGTGCTAGTGCCATTGTTACTACCATTTCCGGTTGTCGTCTTCACAGAGAAACCTGTTGTTTGTGTCAGTTCCTTGAGCGAGTCTAATTTTTCATCAAAACTCTTTGCAAGTTCCATCACCCTCCTTCCATTGTTTTCTCTTACTTCATGTGCCAAACTCAATTGCTCGCTGGGAGCTTTATGCTGCTTACTATTTGCTTGTCTTATGGCCGATGATGCCGCCGCCAACGAGCTGACACTTTGCTTGTCTAATCCGGCAACCAGTGGCATGTGATCAGGATCTTCGTTTTGTAGATTGCTCATTGGTTTGAACTCACTTGCCATCAGGGCCGTTGGTGCCAATGGTAAATCCTCTCCAGTTTGGGTGGATTGACTAACTTTTAAGCGAGTGGTTGAGGTTGGAATTTGACTATGACTTTCCCTCATGCTGTGCCCCGATCTCTCCTGCTCTTGCGAGGAGTCGTCCATCTTAAATGAGGCGGGAAAATTGAATACGTAGGGTAGAACGAGGACAACTATAATTGTGAGAGATACCAGAATGTAGGCTCCGACTAAGGTGGCAACGAGGTTTCGTCCAACTAGATGCTTCAAATTATCCAAATGCCTCAATTTGCCGCCAAGACCTCTACCACCGGTGTTTAGTGGGTCGTCATTGGACGACGGCGAGGAGCTGGCCAAAGGGGACTTCCGGTGTTTGTGGCCGTTGTGGTGATGGTGATGACGATGGTGTTGATTTTTATAATGATGATCACGTCTCTCATAATGATGATGAGCAGTTAGCTTTACCTTGCTCGCATGCGAGCCTAAATCCAAGGTGTCGGAATAGGTGGAGCTCGATTGCTTGCCAATTGATATCGCAACTTTTGTCGCTGCTTGGGATGCAGCCGAAGCGCTAGGTGGTTGATGTTTGTGTCTGCTCTGCCTTCTTAATGAATCTCTCAATTTCCTGAATCCTCTCATCAAATCAAAACTACCACCACTTGTTTCCATTATCTCCACTTCTTTTGTTTCTTCTCCCGTCTTATCAATATCATTACCATCAATATGATCATTGTTGATATACTTATTATCGATGCTTATCAATCGAACACTTGTAATCTTCTCCGCTGGTAACACACTCTTGTCATTCATTGAACTTGCATCGTCAAATATATCATCAAATTCAGGCAAGCCACACAAATTGCCGCTATCCGAATCTATCGTTGCAGCGTCCTCCTCTGAACACCCAAGTTTCTTATTCCTCGTTCTGTCAATCACTAACTTGACCTCACCACTCTCTCTAAAGTTTCTGTTCCCCTCTTCGTCCTCCTTGTCGCCATACTCTTCCTGTTCATCTAAGTCGTCGGCAAAATCTGTTTGCCAGCTCACATCGTTGGAGCAGAGATTTTGTTTGTAGTAGGTGGCAATAACTCGCTTCTTTGCCGTTGTGGTTGCTGTCAATGCTGACTCTCCTCCTGTCGGTGGTGGTGGTTGTCGACTTTGCAGAGCCACTTCATTTATTGTGCTCGTAATGGTCGCCGGTGCTGTTGGTTTTCGGGGACAATAGCCAGTGGCATCATCATCGACGTCAACATTATTCTGCGACTTAACCACCGGTCCATTGAATGTATTGATTGCAAGTGCCTTTACCTGCTTAATTATGGTAGTGGTCATGTTGTCCTTGTTGTTGGGTACATTTGATTCCTCTCTTCTTTTAACTACCCCATTCCTCATCTCCTCTTTCAAGCCTCTGCCAAAACCACCCGCACCAACTCCTACTTTTCCTCGTGCTTCCAGTCGACCTTCAACTCCATCAACTCCAAGTTCATCATTTCCCCCACAAGCCAATTTCCTATTGCCACAACCGGATGTTGCATGATGATTGTGAATTGATGCCAATAAACTACTTGTAATTGCACTCACCTTTGGGCCCACCGCTTCCGCTGCTGCCAAACTATTGATTTCAATTAGAGGAATACCGCCACTTTGTGTCTCGTAGCTAGCGCCTTTGTTTTTGCTTTTACTCCTAACTCTGCTCCTACCTTTCTCGCTTGCTTTAGCTTCTCCACTAATCCTCCTGTTGGTGGTAATGCTGGTGCTGTTGCTATTGCTAATGATGGCATGATTTCGAGTTGATAATTTTGCTCCACTGATCACCGTCCGGCTGCTGCGACGACCACCACCACTTGATCCCGAGGGATGCGCAAGTGCGCAATTAAATCTTTGATTACTCCTTGTACTTCCGAAGAGTGGCCCAGTGGAAACTTGGGACTCGACACTTCTCTTGCCACTGTTGGCTTCTTCAAAGTCTTCCATTGAACAAGTGCGCTTGTATTGATCATCCAAGTTGTCGCGGCGGTGGCCCCCTTTGTGCTCATGCTCAAGCAATCGAGCTGCCGGTTGCAACTCCAACTGCAGTCTATCCCTTGGCTCAGTGGCTCCACATAATTTGTTATTGATGAGAGAGATACCATCAACCACAATCTCGCAAGGAGTTGGCGTTGAGGTCGAAGTTGAATCATCCGAGGAGGATGAAAGGCACGAGGAGGAGGAGGAGGAGCACAGCGAAGTTGCATCGCCGCTCACTTGCAGGTGGTTGTTACCTGCGTGTTTCCTGGCTTCGATGGTCATTTTGCCTCTTCGACTTTCTTAAATTCTTGATTTGGTCACCAGTTTCAATGACTTTATTCCTTTTTCTCTGTATGTGTAAATTTAGATTAATTTAATTATGCACTAACCGTATCAGAAACCACAACTTTCCCTCCAATACTATGCTATCTCACTGAAACTTTTGAGGCTTCTCCTCCTCCTCCTCCTTCTTCTTATTATTACTAGTATTGTCAATGTTTATCGCTTCAAGTTTGACGTAAATTTAGTCAAATTTGACCAAGTTAGTCGAATGAAGTTGAATCTTGAAATTGCTAGTCAACCCAAATGAAATCCTGAGCACATAAACCACCAACTTCAAAGTTGATCGTTCCAATGGCTTAAGCGGATTTAGTGTGAATTTTTAACTCTTTGCTCTCTCAACTTAAAACCACAATTCTGACGTCTTTCTCTTGCTTACCACTATTTAACTAGTCCACTCACTCACTTTCTATCTATCTAATAGAGAGTAAGTTCCGTGCTTTAGATTAATACTTGAGGATAGTTGCGAATGCGCATGTTACTTCTCGCACCAAAACGATAATCAGGTTGATAGTTTGCGAGCAACTTCTCGCTCTCTCCCTGGCTCTCTCTCTCGAACTTTGAACTTGTTGTTCTTCGACTCTCAATGTGATAGCGCAGCAATTTTGTAGTTGCGCCAACAGTAGCGAAATTTTACCTCCAAATTCTCGTCTAAGTGGCGTAGAGCTTTCAACAGGAAGTTGGCCGAGTCACTGGCATATGGCTGAAACTCCATTTGCCCATTTGATCCCGCGCATCCCAAGATGCCAACTTCCGATTGGGTGTGACCCCTTAGTATATAGAGAAAGGGAGAGAGAGAGAGAGGAAATCCAAACAAGCGCAAATCTAACGTTTAATCGCTACCTTCCCCGACTTGGTCGCTGTATTCTAGACGACGAGGACGAGAACCACAACTGCGATGAAGGCTTAGTGTCGGTTGCGACTCGACTTCCTATTGGGCTTCCTATGTTCTATCTAATATTGAAAGTCTCGACATTCACTAGTTAGAATTTACCACATGGAGTGAGTTGAGCGTTTTTGTAAGCAAGTGGCCGCATGTGTTATAACCTCCCAACTTTTTTAATATATCTTTGGTTTCGTGTGTATAGTTTCGAGATTGTGTTGCACAACAATCAATACTAGCTAGCGTCTAAGCTACAAAGCCTTAATGGTTGTGTCGTATGGTGGTGGTGGTCGTTTTCGGATTACCTGGCGAGTTAAACCAACTAAACCAAAGCCGAGCCAGCAACTCACCTTGTGTGCTGCTGGCCAGGCCGTTGGTGGTCTTGCAACCACCAACGATCGAGCTTATATTACACGTGTCCAGTTTGGTGATGGTGATGGTGGTGGTGGTGATGAACCAATCGTACACACAGCAACCAATAGTCGACATTATAATCCTATGAGGATGAATGATGGTAATCAAGTGCCGCCAGCCATGATTATGGATCATTGATCGCGAGCGTCAGTGGTTGCCGGTCAGTGATTCGTTGCAAGTTGCGACAGGTGAGTGCGGGCGGGCGGAAGAAATAAAACATCTAGGTTAACCTCTCCCATTAGATAGACACACCTAGGCAACGTTCAGTGGAGACCAGAGAATCACGTGCAATCATCACCTGGATAGGTTATGACAAAACAAAATAATTCAATTGCAAGTAATCCACTGTTAGTTGGATATTTCAGTTTAATCAACGAGATTCGTGCTTACCTGCGACAATCGGATCCCTCTCGCTTCAATTAGCAACAGTTATGACTCAATTATCTCTTAAAAATCACACAGATTTTCGAGCAAAATCACTTCCATCAGAATGGCCAAAGACGAAACTTCTCGAATCTGAGACACAAGAACGCCGCTAGGCGCTAGGCCGCAAAACTCGTTGTCGTCGTTTGTCATAAGCAAATCTAGAGGGAAAACTCTCTCTCTCTCTCTCTCTCTCTCTCTCT
>WNKI01000002.1:2349699-2400055 GCA_015350385.1 Aculops lycopersici
AGAGAGAGAGAGAGAGAGAGAGAGAGAGAGACTGAGAAGCAGTTGAGATTCTAGGGCCGAGAGAGCAAAGGCAAAAATGGGGGCGACGAGTTGAATTATTGAGCCGAGCTTTCACGCTCCTGTTTCAGACTACTCTGTCAGTAAAACTAAATTAAATTTGTCCCCATTTCCTGTGCGCCTTTTACTCGACTTGGAATCAGAACTGCGTTTGATTGTTATCGACATTATACAATAACAACAACAACAATAACAGTTACAACAATAGCAAGCAAACTAATAATCGAGTCGAAAATTTAAGCTTTAAACCGAAAAACAATAGGCAATGTAATTTATCAGACGATTGAGATCAGCTGACTTTGTCATCCGTCTTGCGGTCTGATTGCAAACTAAAGCTTGGATTCTCTATCTCCAATCTAAATGAATAGAATCAACGCAAGCAGCGAGCGTTGAATAAACAAGAAATGTCAAACTGCATGTCTCGTTCTTATGTGTTGAATCCAATAAACAGGTCACCGGGTTGAATGAAAGTAAAGTGGTACACATAATAACAGTTAAATAGTAATCATAATAATAATAACAGTAATAATAACAATACTCACCGTTGTAGCTAACAACTCCGTCGCCATCCAAATCAGCTTCTCTTATCATGTCGTCAACTTCTTCGTCGGTCAATTTCTCGCCTAAATTTGTCATCACTAGCCGAAGTTCCGGCGCCGAGATAAATCCGTCGCCGTTTCTGTCGAAAACCCTGAACGCTTCCCTATTGTTTGATATAATGAAATTGAAATATAAGAATTCAAGGTCAATAAATTATCTCGTCGATTGCTTCAGATAATCGATTGGTAAACAGTCAAATAATTGATTAGTTAACCAACATTGATCCGTTACTCACCTCAACTCGTCCTCCTTGTCTGTTTCCTTTGCCTTTCGCGACATAAGGTTTAAAAATTCATTGAACTCTATGGTGCCGTTTCCGTCCTGATCCACAATGGTAACCATATTTTTCAGCTCCTGGTCTGTGGGCCGCTGACCAAGCGATCGCATGACAATACCCAACTCACTGGAGGTTATTCTGCCATCTAAATCCTTGTCGAACAACTTAAAAGCCTCGGCAAACTCACTTATTTGCTCCTCGGAAAGTCCAAATTCTGCCATTATGCTGCTTGTTCAATGTTTAACGTTGCGATAACTTGCTATTGGTAGTGGTGAAATTTTGTTTCTTCAAATAATCACTATGTTCACTCTTTGTGCCGATCTCTTCTTTCTTAACAATTGTCAAATTCAAATAGAACCTAAGCGACAATCAGGTAGCAAGCTGCAGGTTCTTCTTCTCTTACGCAAGAGGTTGTTTAGCGCGCCTGCGTCCAGCGTTATCAATCAATAAACCCACTCTATCTTTCTTTCTATATCCGTAAATAGCAAATTACTTTGCTTTAATCTGAGATAATCTAATATACTATTGCTAATACAGTCACTAGAATAGAAATTCCCAAAATGCAACCAAGACGAAAAATAATGAGCCAAGACAATGGCAATGGTAATGGTGACACGACGCGTGCCGCTTCCTTCTAGGATTACTTCTTATATCCCAGTGCCCCACTAATACTGCTGCTGCTAACTTGATCTGTTTACTCCTCTCTCTTTCTTCAAGCTTGCCAATGATCGAGTTGCGCGAGTGGATCGGTGTGATCTTTCGCCCTATTCTTGTTACTTTACTCTACCAACAGTAATTTACAACGTGCCACAAACCAACTCAATAGACTCGAAGCGCTTGTAACACAATAAACTTCCACTCGAGTGGCCAGCTTGTATTGTTGTTGCGGCTTGTTGCGACAAATCAAAGCTAGTTGCTGGAGTATGAAAACGAAGACTTTCAAGTCGACGACGACGACAGCAACTACAATGATGATGATGATGATGATAAAATTGGTGTTTTGATTGATTGTTGACCAGCAACAAGAAAATAAGTTGCAATTGATTGATTTCAATGATTGATATTTACTACTTCTATTACCACTAGCTGATAGTGATACTCGATACTTGCTATCAATGCTTGAAACTGAGTGTCTACCACTATCGCCGTTCCTTCTCTTCTCAATTACTTTTGATAATGTCCGCGAGTCTCAATCACTTCTAGTGGCGGGTCTTCTATTTGAGGTTAGATAGAACGAGACAAGTGGAGAAGACTAAGAAGAGAAGTGACTTGCTGTTGTCTGTGCGAGGCGCGCGCGCGAGAGTTAAAGTGAAGTGAGCAGTCCGCTTGCCTTCAGTTGTGCTCTTGTCGTCGTTCGAGTTGATCCACTTACTTACTCCATCCGCCGCATACCGCTACTATACCACCATTTCAACTAACAGATAAGCAGCAGGAACCTCTCGTTGCGCCGACCGAATGGTAAACAAACAAGGAAACTCAACAAAGACGAATTGAGCCGACCAACTGGCTCGATTGTGTTTGTGTCGATGGTTTGGTTTGGTAGCGGCGGCAAGCTAGCCTGACGAATTGACGTGGCGCATGCGCCCCTAGCGAGAATGCGGGGCCCTGGGCGGACAACCTGAAGCTCGATGGTCGAGTTGCGAGAGAGAGAGGGAAAAGGTGGGGATGCCTGAGGCAACGATGGATCCTCACTTCGTTGCTACCGCAGAAAACTTGCCATCGAGTTAAGATTGAGTTTCTAGTCAATCTCAACGTTGCCCCTTTTGACTCAACGGCTTCATCCCAATCGCACTGAGATTCTCGCTAACTCACCCCTTTTTCTCCCTCTCTTTCCTCAAATAGAAGCTCGAGTTAATATTATGCAATGAACTCTCGCTAGTTCGGCTCGACTGCTCAACTTTTCGAGCTGCTCCGACTTCCCATCTGTCAGGGTGCCGACTGTCGGCTGAACGAGTGCTGCCAGCCAAAGAGGGACAGGGAGACTGACATTCACAAGGAGAAAGAATCGACAGGGAAAAGAGAAGAAAGGAATCTAGTCGATCGCTAGGTGCACTTTAAACGCTTCTAGCTAAAACGATAACGATGAAAGCGGCGGCGGCTGAGTGATTGGCATGTCAGCTGGCACCTAGCGACTTTCTTAAAAAATCGACTCGCGCTCAATCATTCACCTCCGCCAACTAAAAATAAAACTAACATAATCCAATCACAATTAGCAACACGAAAAGAAATGGCATTACAAGGCGCACTGACCTCTTCTTATTTCCCATGCCTTTAGGATGCAATGGCGGCTTGAAGTTTTAAGCTAGAGCGCCAATTGAACTTGTATTGCTCAGTTGATCTTATCTCCAACTCACAACTAAAGACACACATAGCACAGTAAATTGAGCAACAAATAGAGCGTTTATTTACTTGTGGGCGACAAACTACCGCCCAAACCGGAAGTCGGCGATTAGAATCACAAATTTGCCTTCTAACACGTTGGTTAAATCCAACTATAATTCGGCGGGCGTTGACCTTGACGATGAGTTGCGATTGTCGCTCGCTAGCATCCGGACTTCCGGTTAATCGCCGGTCGTCGTGATGTTCCTTCTCGGTTTAGATTGAGCGCGGATTGAAGAAAAAGGAACGACTCGTGACTTGAATAAAAAGATAGAAGAGAGCGAGTGAGATGAACTTTCTCTCACCAAGACACGAACGCCGATTGGCGCCCACGATTAACGGGATCCAGATTTGGACATCCGATTGATCTTTACTTTTCTCACCACTCTTTTCCTGAGACTTTCTATCTCTCTCTCTCTCCCTCTCTCGCTTCAAGTTCACGGCTTGGAACTCTAGACTCAACAAACCGGGGAGAGGATAACTTGACCGTCAATTGGGAGTTGGTAGAGAGGGGATCTTTATAGTGACACTAGCTGCGAGTTAGTCAATATTTACAGTTTATACTACACAATCTCAATGGGAATAACTAGTGCGAGTGCATCCAATGGGATTGCTGCAATTTCGTCGTTTCTACTGGCTTCGGTCGATTAGTATTTAGCGCGGTAAGGGAGAGAAGATAGTTAGCAAGTGCGTTAGTGAGCAGAAGAGCTTTGGCTAGGACGTGGCAATAGGAATTCAAGTTCAATGTCCTCAAAGGTCGCCTTGCGTTGCAGTTGGCCTCATGGTGCATGGCAGTACAATCAACCACCGGCTACCAACTAGAACCACCGACCGAGCGACCGGATCGATAGTTCGGTTTGAGTGAGTGCATTGGCTGACTTCGGAATGTTTCACGCTCCTCCAAGTGAGTATTATTTCTTGGCCATACCGCAGTCGCTTGGCACGTGCCCTCCTTTAGGTCACGCCCTTGCTCTTACCGTTAGCCTTTTTGGCTGGCGTGTCCTCGTGTATCAAGCCACGACCAAGTGGAAGACAAAGAGAGGGAGGGAGAGGGAGAGTGCAACAAACAAATTTTTACCATGGATTCCAAACTAATGGAAACAAATAATCAACTGAACTCGTGGGCGAGATTAGCGAGTTCCTCTGGGGAGAAGGATGAGAAAATTTGCATACCAACTCTCGTTGTGTGGCCACCAATGTTTCATCAAAATTGCTATGGCCAAACCAACTCCACTAACGCCAGACTAAAGGAAATTCTTGCCCGTGACCAGAGAGCATAACTTAATTTTAATTTGCAAGCACGAGACTTTACTTTACCTCACCTGACCTAATGCTAACCAAGATCCAAATAGAAGACAATTTTTCCTTTTCATCATTGTGCTTCATCAGCATCACCATAATGGAAAGGTGTTACGAAGATCAGCGCGACGATCACCGCGTTGACTAACGTGACGACCGCCACTTCCGCCAGGCAGGTTCCGGTACAAATGCTAGGTCCGTAATTTGAGGTGGCCAGGTAAAGGTGGGCCTCTGTGTCCAGTGAACGAATTCACAGTCTTCAAGTCCAAGTTCGAGTCTAAGATTTACTACATTGATGTTCTTATTCCGGTAAATTTGTAAATATTCGCGCACTTGAATTTGTACAAACAAGTCCACGAACAAACCAAATGGAAAGTTAATATTTGCTTCATTCTATGATAAAGTTACATCAATCAGATTGGCAAAGTTTCATGAGCACAAGACAACCGATCGCAACGATAATACAATGAACTCGCATGAAAGATGACATCAGCAGACGTCTAGTTATGATAGAGTTAACAACAACTTACCTCGCATTTTGCTAACGAGAAATTGAAGCTCCTTGTGACACGACATGCGATGTGGTGTGATGTAATGTGCTCGCCGTCCATCGATCATAAAACAAACTGTTGGGTTAGGGTGGAAGACTAACCGACCGGCTGAGTCGTGCTTTAAAGCCATTGATAGCTGAGCTCCCTTTGCTTTCCTCTCCTCTCCCATTCGACTTGTCAGCCTTTTCCTTGTTGCATTTGTTGATGTTAGTGTGACTGATTTAGCTCCTGAAGGGTATAGCAAAATGGCCAGCGAGATCATTGAAGGTGAACTCTCCAACTTACCTTGCTCACTTCCCTCATTGGCAGCCTGAGCGACAAGCTGGCGGCTTACGCAATATGAACTCTCATCAATCATCAATTACTGGCTAGTCGGTTGGCAGATAGGAAGTCAAGCGAGTGTCTCGATTGCCACGTGCAAGTTGATGGCTCAAATGAACGATTCCGGTTGAGACTAGAGCTATTGAGTGTTAGAAGTTTCCTCTAGCTGACTTTTTCATTAAAAACTCAGCCAATTTTGCAACCACTGCTCTTATTGATGACGCCACTACCTCCGCTACAAGCGCCGCTACTTTTGCTGGCGGATCAAATGCCGCGTCGAACGGGAAAAAACCTTTCTTCTTTGGGGCAATTTTAAAGATTCGTGAACTCGCCTCTCTCTCTCTCTCTGTTCTTTTTGCAACCAATATAACCTCACTAACCGCGCGAGAAAACTTGAACCCCTCAAAGTGACTCAACTCCAAATGCCAATGAAACTTCTACAACAGCCGCCAACGCCGAGGCTAACTCTAACGCTTTAGGCTCTTAGTGGAATTAATTCTGGATTCCGAGATCCAGACGCCGGAAGCTAGAATTGATTCAGTCGTTGGAAGTCAGTTCTAGTTTTGGAATGAATAATTTTCAAGCAAATTTTTTTCCATCGAACACTCCAATGCCAATTGGCACTTCCGCTAGCATTGCGTCTTGTTTGCGCCTAAATCGTGCAAGTAATCAGTTTGCATTCTAGTTCATCCACCGCCGCCACCGCCTCTAGCGTTCTAATGTTCCAGTTGATCAGCAGTTCAACTAGACCTTGGCGAAAGTTAAAACATCAACTTTTCATACATCTCTCGCTTCTTTCCTTCCATTTTGTGGCCAAGTTAAAAGCGAGTTAGATTTTGTCGATCAATGGTGAGGCCGGTGGCGGCGGTTGCAATGAAATCAAATAAGTCTATTCCCCTGGATCCACAGGATGAGGGTAAACAAAGAGATTTTCTCGTGAAATCGTCCAGGGCATAGTTCCTTTGCTTTGTTTTTTTTTCAAAATGAAAAGTCTAGAGACACACCAAAACTTCTGAATACGAACCACCAGATCCCGTGGACAAGCGTCAATTTAACTGGAAGCGAGGATCCAGAAATTGAGTTGAAAAGTAGAAAGGATCTCTCTTACTTGAGGCTTACTTTGTCTTCCTGTCGTATGAGGTGGAGGTTCCAAGAAAAAGTAGACGGGAAAGTTAAGAAAGAGAGTGATAGTGAGAAAAGAAAGAGGCAGACAAAAATTGAGTCTTACTTATCAACTTAGTAAGCCTCCAGTCTCATCTGTCATCATGATTCTCTTCCAAGCAACTCAAGCTTTAAATTTTGAAGTTGCTGCTATGTTCGCAATTCTATTAAAATCGAGAAATTCAAGTTACACTTTCTCTTGCTGTCAACAACTGCCACCTGCTATGTTGTCGTCATTATCACCAAACTACTCTTTTCCCCTCACTTGCTCGTTGCGCAACTGTCAAAGGGGTTTTCTTAAACCACCAACCATCCCCTACTTATAACCCAACTAACAACCATCGGAAGTAGCTGCTTGAAAATGACATAGAATGTGTCGGCATCTGGCGCCAAGTGATCGGTTCGTCCGAGTTGAAGTGGCTTCTGTATTATTATATTGAACTAAAAATAAGTTCAGCGAAAGGAAGTTGGAGCATCAAATAGCCTCATCCCTTTAAGTCGTTCATTCATGTTCAAATTCGAATTTGCCGACGCCACTTTGTATATCACATTGCGTTATATGGTAAACGAAACACATGGTAAAAGAAAGAGAGAGATGGGGCTGCTTCTCCTCTCTCGTTCGCTTCTAATACTAATGAGCAGCAACCACTTGTGTCTCATCTCCATATGCATAGCTAGCTATCTCTAGTTAACCCTCGTAGATGCAGCCAACAACAACAACGACTTGGCGGCGGTTGCTGTCTGTCTATCCTCACCGCGCCTCACTACTACTGCTACCACAGCTGATGGCGCCCAAGACTCTTGTGTGTCATTATGCAAACTCATTGATGCCGATGGGTAGATCTAAAGTGTTGTTTGGTGGTTTCGATAGGGACAACGAGTTTCTCATTAGACTCGGAAACTCGAAGCGAAAGTTAGAGAAACACAAGTTGCCAGGAGGCAGATAAACACCCCTGCCACTCGCCCAAGTACGAGTGTTTGTCTTGGTTCTGTTGCAGTTGGTTTCGACGTCGTCGAGTGGTGAGCCGAGTTGATCAGTTGGTGCACTCTGGAGGCAAAAGTGCAGTCAATTTGGTTAGACTCTCGCGCGTCGCCGTCAGGGCATGAGTGTGACGCAGGTGAAGCAACGCGTGCGTCTCAAAACGATCCCCGCAAGTAAACGATCGATGGACTCCAACAGGTTGTTTGCGATCGAGGGGCCAGAGTATCGAAAAAAAGAACATCATCAACAGCTAGTTATTCTCGTTCGCTGATGCGGCGGCGGCAGCAACGCTAGAAATACAGGTATTGGCCAGACCTCAAGTGCAACAGAGCTTGCCATTGAAAGTGTACACTCAAATTGCGTTGTTCGTCTGTGTTGCGTTGCACAATGGCGACGCACACAAATAATGCGACTGCAGCTTTGCTACGTTCGCCCTGCGGTGGTGGTGCGGCATCTAACAACAGGACGACAGGAGGGCAAACATGTGTGCCACGGCAGTTTATTTTCATAAATTAGTGCGCTCTGACTGTAGACTTTATTACGTCAGATGATGCACTGAATGATGAAGGACCGAGTTTTTATTGCACCATAGCAAAGAGAGAGAGAGCGAGACAGGGAGAGAGCGACGAGCAAAGTAAACACACACGTTTCTTATTTCTCCTCGCCGCTACTGTACTACTGCCGCTGAATGCAACCAAATTTTCCATTCTTATTCTTGGAGGGAGAGTCGCCGATGACTCCAACGACCTAATCGACTTCAAGTATCTCACCCCTCAATATATTGATTCAATATACATGTATATATATACATACATCATTTCATCTCAAAATGTTTGCTGTCCAGAGAAAAGATTGAGGAGCGTCAAGTTAGAGGAAATATAATCTAATTTAGAGGTCGGAAGAGGATTCCGCCGACAGCAACAGTAGCAGTAGCAAAACGTCACAAACAGATAGCTAAACATGGCAAATAGAGGGAAAAGGAAAAAACAAGCCAGGGAACCGGTGGACTCGGAACCCTGGAAAACTCTTGTGGCCATGTTCTATTTCCTATTTGCTACCTTTTGCACATCGATAGTGATGGTGATAGTGCACGATCGTGTACCTGACATGCTTGTCTTCCCGCCCCTTCCAGGTAAGTTTTGATCGACTGTCAATTTGAAGTTAACTGGTGACATTTATTTTGGCGCTAAATTTTGCTATTGCATAACAACTAACCTTACCCGACCATCATGCCCACAACTCAGATATTGTCCTCGATAATATTCCCTTCATTCCATGGGCCTTCGCAATGTGCGAATATTGTGGCCTGGCATTGTTTATAATATTTAATGTTATTTTGTTATTCCACAAGTATAGAGCTATTATATTAAGGAGATTGTTCTCAATATTTGGATCTGTATTTCTATTAAGATGCGTAACCATGTTGATAACATCATTATCTGTTCCGGGTAGACATTTAAAATGTACAGCCCGACCCTATGGCAGTTGGATAGAAAGATTATCGCAAGCATTTATGATCTGGCAAGGCGGTGGCATGTCGATTCAAGGAGTTAGAACTTGTGGCGATTATATGTTCAGTGGCCATACTGTAACCCTAACTCTATTGAACTTTTTCATCACGGAATACACACCACCTGATAGCTATTATGTTCATATATTACACACCACAGCCTGGGTACTAAACTTATTTGGGGTCTTCTTTATACTAGCAGCCCATGAGCATTACTCCATTGATGTCTTCATCGCCTTCTATATCTCAACCAGACTCTTCCTGTATTACCATACCCTAGCCAACAATCAGAGCCACTCAAACGCCCAGCGGGATAGAGATAGAACCAGAATTTGGTTTCCTCTATTCTACTTCTTCGAATCCAACGTGCGCGGTATGGTTCCAAACGAGTTCGAGAATCCCATCACTGCAATCCGGGATTCTAAGTTTGTTTGCTCCATCAGTGATGCACTTAAGAACTTTGAGCCAAAGTATTATTTAAAGTCGAAACTATACAAAGGAGGTTATAGATCCACTTAATGCTAATCAGCGTGGATATTAATGTGATCTTGGCTAGAGGAGATGGAAAACCTCAAGATCAATCACTGCAATGCGCCACCACCCAAACAAAGTCAAACATGAATCATCCGAGCGAATAAGTAACATTCTATCTAATGATATTTAGATTGAAAGGCAAGTGAAGATTGCGTTTCGAGTTCAATTCAGTTGTTCGCACGTCATCAAAAGAAAATAAATTATAATTTATAATTTTGATTGAATAAAAGTGATGCAAGAGTTTTGACATAGGACTCAATATGAGCTTGATGAGCGCAACAAATGAAATAAGCAGCACAAATCTCTGATTGACCCAAGTTATGTGAATTATTGCTTAAATTGCCTAGATATTTATTGATCGGATCTATAATCATTTAGAGCATATGAACTCTTCTGTACAAGTGTGTTGAAATCTGTAGAACTGATAGCCAATGAGATAACACAACTGTGGTGTGTCATTTAGTTTTACATTTCCACAATCTCGAATCTCTCCCCGACATCCCTTGGCTCGGGATCTCCCTCTAGCCGGGCAATCCGACGACGTCTTGAATGAGCTCCCACGTTGTCCCTCTGCACATAGTCACTATCATCTACATCATTGTCGTCTAGATCCTCCTCATCATCATCATCGTTGTCGTCGTCATCCTCATCAGAGGTGACATAATTTGGATCAAAGTAAAGAGATTCTAGCTCATCGTTTGACCAATCGTCGTCCTCTGTCGATGTTAGTATATTCCACAGGATGTAATCGGTGTAAGAGTCCCTAGATAGACCGCGAGAACCGAAGCCTCGGTGGCGCCTAGACTTGGGTGGTTCAAGGACAGCAAGCCGACCGTCTGGATAAGCGTGCTTGTAAAAGCAAGAGCTCGCGAAGGGACACTCTCCTTTGCCCTGATCGAAGTACCTGCATGGTTTCGATCTATTTATTTGGATGGATTCATCAAGATGATTAAGTTAGTTTTCATAAAGGTTCAGGCTAATGCTACTCAAGCTTGTATCATGATGATGTAAGCGACATGATAGAGTAATACTTACTTCAAAGCAGCCTTATAGTCGTGAATCAGTTTCTCTTTATCGTCTTGATCCTCGACCCAGTACTTGCTCGGTACAACAAAGTCGCTGCTGACACGGCACTCCGGACACGCCCTATAATTTTATTATCAAAAGACGTGTAAAATTTGACGATTAGTATTATTGTTGTTATTGATTGGGTAATGTCACATCACAGGGAGGAAATCCTAAATACTTACCTAATGGTTCGCGTCTCGAATTGTTTGGTGCCTCGCCATTTGCGAATGCAATCCAAGCAGAATATATGATTACACTTTTCCAATATACCAAATCGACTCGATGTTATGGGTTTCTTCTCAACCACAGTATCCATACATATTCCACAAACCTTATCTTTGCTCCTCTGAACCGCAAAACTCAACTCCATCTCGCGCTCGTGCTCCCTTAAGCAGTCCTCGCGATGCTGGCGTCTCTGTTCGGCATCTCGAGGATGCAAACAAGGCCGACCACATAGATCACAGTCACGAAATTCAATTTCGTCTAAATAATAGTAGCGGAGTTTGTTTGTGTTGTTGTCGTCGCTATTGTGGTCATTGACGACGTCATGGTTATAGATTGATCCACCAACCTCCTCAGTTTGATAGTACAGGTAGTTCTCGTCCCTTTGGTCAGGTAATGTTGATTGCTGATTGTTATAATGATGTGGTGATGATGTAGTTGGGGTTGTTTGACCAGAGGTTGAGGCGGCCGCTATAAATAGGCGATTGTTGTCAACTAACAAATTTATAGCTGCAACATTATTTGGCGAAATTGGCTCACTATGACGGAATTTGCAATCCTGGCCATACAGGCACTGGTTGGCTAAATAAAAGTGGCAATAGTCAATGGGTATTTTGATGGAGTTTCTGTAATCATGGGAGAAATTGCATCGTGATGATTCGCGACAAAAGCCGCGCTCTAGGAAGGGGCAATAGAATTTCTTTGTCTCGACTAGATTCTCCGTAATAGATAAATGCAATGACGTCGAGGCCGAAGACGTCGAGGCTGATGCTGTCGATGAGCTTGAGCCGGCGACGCAGCTAGCCATTGCATCCAATTTGTCTAGTCTCTGGCTGTCTTGGTGATTTGGTATGTGATAATTTTATAATTCAAGTTGTCAAGAGATGCAATTCAATTTGTTATGATGGAATCGATAGGTAGTTGGTTAAATCTCAATAGGTAGATTCAATGATTCGAATGACCTGTTCGGTATTTAGTCGAGTTTGCAATGGAGGATGTTGATGATTTGAATATCCGTCTCTTTAGTGAGCTGCGATGGTTATGATATTCCCTTGCAAGCACGCAGATGGTGACTAATAGTGCGCAAAGAAAATGATGATTAATCTTCTTCTCTCTCGGTAATAATCAATATGAGGACAGATGGATGTATTATTTGTAGCGATTGATGGTGTTATTATCTTGTGAATGTTAGTGTGTCTCCTAGATACACAAAACAATACACAATTGACGAGGATGTTGGAATTTTCTTGTAAGAGTCCAAATGTTTATTTTGTTGTCGATGTACAAATTACACAGCATACAGTACATCCACTCGCACTGTACTGTGTTTACGGGGAAATCAAGTGAGCGAATAGAGAAATATTGAAAGAGACAGACAGGCAGGCAGCTCATCGGCTCTCCTTCGCACAACACACACTTAAATTCACAGCACACACCTTCGCACTAGACAACAACAAAAGCTGACTTGGCGCGTCGTTCAAACTGCGAACGTCAGTCAGTCAGTCGTTCGTTTGGTCGCTTGTCTGCAGCCTGCAGCCTGCAGGCCGGCTGTGTGTACAGTTTTCCTCGCTTCGTGTTAGTGCACGGCACAAGAAGGAAAAACATTCTGCCAAGCTAGCTGGCCAGCAAGCTAGTGCGCCGTTAGCAGTTCTCTTTTTAAGGCCTGCTGAATGGCAATCCCGTTACTTGGGCGCCCAAAGTAGGTAGGCTCATGAGAGCTGCGCTCACTGAGATTGGGCTTGAAATAAGCGCATCGTTGTGCTCGCGCACTAGCCAGCCAACTAGTCGCCCTGACGGGTGAGCGCCGCATGCCATCGACGGTCTAGAGTCCTGACCATATAGCTATCACGAGCATTCGTCATCTCGCCTCTTGTTGCTAGTAAAGATAGTCTCTGTTTCCAGTAATTTGCCGCCGTTGCCGCTTTAGTTGCTACTGACGAGCACGAGGGAGGGATAGCCTCTCTCTCTCTCTCTCTCTCTCTCTCTCTAGCAAAGTTTCTGGGCCAACCAATTAGCGATGGCATCAGGCAGACATCAATGGATCGGTGAGCTTGCCAGTATCTTTTGTCGGCTCTCTCTCTCTCTCTCTCTTTCTATCGCGTCTGAGTTTGATCGTGTTGCCACAACCTCTTTGTCTACTACCGATGCCACTATTTCCACTACCACAACTAGATTGTCAAGTGCAACCAAAAACTATGACTCCCGCCTCGTTATCCGTCGGCTAATTCGAACATTTAGCGCACACTTCGGTCTTAGTACCATTTCCATTTGCATTCGCGTCTTGTCCATGGGCGTGACTGGGTCAAATCTAAAGTTTCGCATCAGATGAAGCAGAATGGTTTTCATCTCGGCCATAGCAAACTTTTGTCCTATGCAATTCCTAGAGCCCGCCGAGAAGGGCACATAGGCAAATGGGTGGCGACCAACAGTATTTTCGGGTAAAAATCTATCCGGATTAAACTGTTCTGGATTAGGGTAGATGTCAGGATTTCTATGGAGTTGATAGATTAACACGAAGATAACACTACCCGGCGGGACTGAGTAGTTGCCAAGCTGTAGGTTATTTGTGGTTTGTCGTCCAATGAAGGGAACCGATGGGCACAATCGGAGTGCTTCCTTTATGACGCAATCCAAGTATCTGAGTTTCTTCAAAATATCAAGCTCAATCTCTTCGTTAACCGCGTTGTCGCTTAGCATATGTTCGGCGTAAACTTGGTCAACTTCCCTCCAGAGTTTCTCCTGAACTGTGCTATGGTGACTCAATAAGAATAATGTCCAAGACAAAGCCATCGCTGTTGTGTCGTGGCCCTCAAACATAAAAGTGTCCACTTCCTCTCTGATCTCTTCATCAGTTAACTTTTGCTCCCCCTGAGCATTGTATTTTTCCAATAGGAGATCCAGGAAAGCTTTAGGCAGCTGAGACGCACCCTTCTTGTTTTCTTGGTATCTATCCACGGTACTTTGTCTCAAAACTTTGACTTTGTCTGCAAGTCGCTCTTGACCTGAATAGGAACTTGTTGTTTCTAAATCGGAAGAGTTGCCATTGGGGGCTCCTGTTGTTTTGGCACCTAAACTAGCCGATTTCTTCTCAGCTATCACACGCCTTGTGAATGAGTGCAACTTGTGCAGATGGTAATTGTATAGTTTGCCTAACTCCGTTCGGCTAAAGATAAAATCAAGCCAATATTTAGGCTGAATGATCCTCTCGAGAAAAGTTTCGCCCACCACGTAGATTGATTGACAATAGTCGTTGTTTGGATTCTCTTGAGCATCTATAGCGACTCCCATGATTGTTTCGCAGATAGCGTCCAGAGTGCAAGCAGTAATTACAGGTGTTATATCTAGCACAATACTGTTCTCGTTCCCTTTATCTGATTCTGAATTCATACTAGATTCAATTGACTCAGCTAACTTTCGCTTTATATTTCGTACCATCAACTTGGACTTACGATCGAACACTGGAACAAAAGCTTGAAGAATGTTGAAATGGAAGGAAGGCACCAATAGCTTTCTTCTCGAGCGCCAAATTCTTCCGGGACTTGTCAACAGGCCGTTGCCAAGCCATGGCCGCAAAAAGTCGTAGTGATATGACTTCTCCAAGAGAAAACTATCATTCAATACTGACTCAACAATTTCCGGCTTCCAAACACAAATCACTGGCTCCTGTCCAACCCAAAGTCTAAACAATGGCTCATTCTTGTAGATGACTGTGTGGCCTAAAACTGATTGAATTTGACTTGTATAAAAGTCCGCCGCATGCTGACTCGATTGGTTGGTCAGTAGTGAGAATACTTTTGATGGTACATTACCTAGAATTAGACTTGGCGTTGGTGGTCCAGGTAGTTTGTCGATTTTTCTTCTAAATTCTCGAACTCTTAATAGCTTCTTCGCTAGCAGATCTATCAAAAATACTAGAGTCAATGAAAAGCATGCAACTCGGAGCCAACTAGCACCAACAGAAACTAGGAGTTGGGTCAGGATCTCAAACATCTTGATGGTTGCTTGGCTAGAGACTAACTAGAATGGAAAAGGACCTCTTCATACTTGAGGCTATGGAATGATATTATTTATTTGTTTCTAGTTACTTAAGTGTTTAGACGTCTCGTTTGAGACAAAATACAAACTGAAAGCTAGAGTTTCCAAAGTGAAAACAAATAATTTAATCGGCGAGGATTGGAGGGCGAAAATGTCCAGTTGCGGAAATAGCTAGTAAGCTAGTTAGCTGCTGTTCAATGCTCAAGGTTAAACGAGAAAGAATTCATAGGCAGCAAGATTGGAACCGGAAATCGCACAGGGTCTTGGCGGCGGTGGTAGTTGTGGCAGCGCAGCCGCTGCACTCACCTGTTGCTCGCCCCGCTCGCCAGAAATACCACACATGAGCGTTTACGGGTCGGCTGTTACATTTGTTGCTGCTGTTGTTGTTGGTCTTGTTGTTTCCACTCCTACTCCTTGGACTGGTACATCTACGGCCACCACTTCACTTTCTAACAAGAAAACTCCTTCGTCAATTAACTTGAATCTAAATCTCGACTGACCCTCGGCAGGCCTAAGACCATGTTGAGATTTCAAGTGTCGCGAGAGATTATTGCCGCGGCTGAACACCTTCTGACACAGGTGGCAGCAGTAGTCATGATTTTTATCGTGCAACTTTGCATGAGTATTCAATCCCTCCTCGTTGAGTGTCTCAAAATCACACCTATCACATTTGTAAGGCTCTACAATCTGATGGCGCCTAACGTGGGCTCTCAGGTCACCCCTCTGTTTAAAAGTCTTCAGACATATAGTGCATTCAAAATTTCTATCTGTTTGGTGCTTGTATAATTTATGACTTTCTAATCGGGACGCAGATTTAGCTATATAAGAGCATTGGTCGCATTGGTTTTTGCTTGAGTGGACACGTATGTGCTCCTTCAGCAATGAAGAGCTTAGAAAGGTTCGGTTGCAGTCATTCAGTGTACATCTGAATATCTTAACCCTTATTCCGTTTCTTGGATACTCCTCAACATCGAATTTCATGTCGCCATCTGTGTGATGAGTAATGATGGACGGTGGGATGATTGTAGTGAATGTCGGTAGCGGTTGGTGTCGAAGAAAGTGGTCGTCAAACTTGATCTTTGTCGAGAAAAAGTAACCACAAGTTGGACAGGCAAAGAGTTTTTGCAAAGTGTGAATTCTCAAATGTTCCTTGAGCAATTGTTTTGTCACCCTCTTAAAAATCTTGTTACAATTTGACCAATAGCACTTGTCAACTAACCGATGAGCATGATCTGAGACATGATTATAATAATGTTCCACTGATAAGAACTCGGACCTACATTCGTACCATTCGCAAATTAACTTAGTTGGCAATTGGGGAAAGTAATAACAGCCCTCTAGGCTTTCGAGCTTGTCGGCCAATGGACACTTGATCTCAACTTGGAATCTTTCCTCCAATAATTTCAGCTCCTGTCCTCCCTGATCCTTGATCTTCTGATGATACACGTGGTAGGAATTATGAACTGCAAACTCACTAGGGTCGTCGAATTTTTCATCACAACCCGAGTCCGTGCAACGGTACATTTCTTCCAAAGCTCCAGTTAGGATCTGGAGATCATTGACTTGTGCATCGATGGATTGATGAGAGATGATAAATACTAGATAATCGTAAATAAAATAAGATTCCTATCACATATTTAATATTGATATTTTGGCGCCGAAACTCGGGTACACTCGTAGTTCACTCGAGGATTTACTATTAGCGCATTGCATTTTTCGAGTACTCTGCGAACATAACAATGATCAGCTGCTCGTTCTGAACTTCGCGTTCCCCATAATTTTATTGCGATGCATCCTGCGCGTCTATCATCGGCGGTGGCCTTTTTTCCATATCAGTTACACAAGTTGCTAATCATAAGCACATCTAGGAAAATTTCTCTCAAACATTTTAACAAAAGACAATTATAGGTATCCTCGTAAACTTAGTTAGCTCACTGATACGTTTCTGAACACAAGCAGTCTGCCATTTGGATTCCAAGAATCAAGCTAAGAACCAAATAATATCAACATGTCCGCCACGAATACCCTAAGACCACAAACAGCCAGAACAACCACCACAACCACTACCACCAGTACCGGGGCCGCACCAGCTCAGAGTAGCTCAACATCGGCAACAATCAGACTAAAAAAGAAAGATAAGAAAGTTGTTTGGAGTAGCCAGACGGTGGACAATGAGGGAATGGGAAGGAAGTCTTCAAAATGTTGTTGCATTTACCAGAAGCCGCATAAATTTGACGAATCATCTTCAGATTCCGAAGACGAAGACTGTGATCATTGCAGAGGTCACGTCGAGAAGAAAGCCGGTGGTGGTGGAGGCGCAACTAAAAAGTAATTTTCGTGTTGTGTCATTCAAGAGCTAAGTTATCGTTTTTAGTATCAGAAGAGATCAAATCAAGTATTAGTATTCAACCGACAAACTGCAATAAATAAACACTCTGAATGACGTAACACGAGTGAATGATTTCCATGGAAGCCAGTAAGCAAAAAAAAATTTTGCGTTATCAAAGATGTTTATTCCCATCTCTTATAGACAGATTCGGTAGTATCAAAGTCAAGCTCTTTGTAGATTGGTTCCCATCGCCGTGTTCATTGCCGTATCCATAGCTTTAAGCCAACAGTACTCGGCTACCTTGTCAACACCAGTAACGACCTCGGGGAAGTTACCTGTGTACTTCATACTCAAATAGGCCAATATGGAGATGAAAGATATTGTTGCTTGGAGGTAGAAGAAGTTTGCTAATGGAGCGATACCAACAATGTCGAATATCCTGCTTAAGGTGAAGGCCAAGAACCAGAAGCACAGAAGGATTAAAGTGGATCCCCACATGTTAAACATGTTCTTTGAGTTATTTGCCTCAACAAACTCCTCGAAGCTCGTCGTTAACTCTTTCAACAAATTATCCGAAAACGATCTAGAGTAATCCTCCTCGCCAAGCTTCTTGGTTTTCTCAAACATATCCAACGATTCTCTTAGAAATTGAGTATGTTGTTGCTCTAGTATTTTGGGATTGATATATGGCTTTTGTGGTCCGCAAATCTTCTTCATCGAGCTGAGATAGAAGTTTTTTGAATTCGCGGCTGCTGCTAGATTGCTGGCCTCTGCGGTGGCATCATAAAGATTCTTTGCCTCGGGTATCTTTTCGCCCTTGAATGTTTCGGCATAAACTCTAAAATACTCCAATAGTGACTGTCCGTTTACATCGCATCCTCCAATCTTCTTGACAAGTAGGTTGTTCGGACTCAAGACTGAAGGTACAAAAACTTTCAAATGCTCAACAAAGTTACCTTTCATCTCAGATATTTGGCCCGTGAATGGTCCACCCTCCTCTACGGAAACTCGCTCACCTGGGTAGGGCAGTAGAAAACAATTCTTTCTCTCAAAACAACTCTCGATTCTCTTTCTGGTCTTGCTATCTGCGCTATCTGGGTCCTCGTCATCAATCTGTAATTTCTCGTTCAGTAGACTAAGACCACCCTCTGCTCCATAACTATGATCATTTGGCGACCTCCAATCTCTAACTAGGAAGCACAACTCCTGGAAGGGCTTCTCCGCACACTTGTCCAGCACAAGCTGGCCATATGCTAGGAAGGTATCCAATATTTGCAGATTATCCTCTTGGATATTGTTCATCACATTATAAATTTGAATTGAACTTGTTAATGTTGATAGGGCAAAAATGATTGCTGTTTGCCCGATTGTCTGACGAGAATCAAATGCACCTTGAGTGTCCATCAATAGAACGGCAACCTCCTCACCATTCTTTCTTCTA
Source organism: Aculops lycopersici (assembly GCA_015350385.1). Classification (NCBI taxonomy): domain Eukaryota; kingdom Metazoa; phylum Arthropoda; class Arachnida; order Trombidiformes; family Eriophyidae; genus Aculops; species Aculops lycopersici. Next base: position 2,368,466 of record WNKI01000002.1, read on the forward strand.
ATTACAATTGGATCACTCCAAACCAAAATGCCAGTTGTCTCTGGTTTCGAGCCGCCTCTCCACGAGAATCCCTTTAGCTCAGAGTTTGGGTCACCTAACCAATCTGATTCACCATCTGATTCTGACTTCTTGTTTTCTTTAGATTCACTTTCCTCCACATTACCCTGACCTTCCTGTTGCTGCTTTTCTATCTGCTCTTTTTCGCGTTGTTGTTTGTAACTGATATGATATAGATATCTAAGGAAAAAGTTGAGCATGAAGGATTTGCCCTTCCTAAAATCGCCTGCAATGGAGACAACGCAAACTGGTCGATCGCGACACTTTTCATTCAGGCAAATCTCGGCAAGAGCATCGATGTTGAGCTCTAGACCGTTGCTCTTCTTATCTAACCTAATAATTTGCTTTGGTTCTCCCATCTGGTCGGCCATTATGATGTTGTTTCTATTTGTGCTACTATGGATAATATAAATGATCGAACAGATTTCAGTGTAATAGTGTTATATTCATGAGAGGTGAAGTAATGATAACAATGAGAATATGGTTTGGAATATTCATTAAACTCTGGGAAAATATGATAGAAGTTGTGCCTTTGTCTGTTTACTGGTGAGGTAAACAATACGAAATTATTAATGGACTAGCTTGACTTGTAACTCTGCATCAGAGTCGACATGATAAAAATAATGGCTTCATCTATTTCTTTTTCTCTCATCTCGCTAGTGGCTAACCAGTTTTTGCATGTACAGAAATTTCCTGCGCGCTAAATTCAAAACAACAGCTTGAATTCCGCGCATTCCTTTCAGCTTCAGTTTCATGTGCTCTTTGTGTCTTTGTCTCATGGAAAATATTCTAATTTCAACAATAGGTCTGTATAATTTAGATCATACAGGCGAATATTGGATTTAATATATAATATAATACCCACTTAATCTAACCAAAGTTGCAGGTTCTCATTGAGACTGACCAGATGTAAGTGTATAAATACTCCAACACCTAGAAACAGGTAGAGTGCTGTGGTAGTCGTGAGCTCGCTTTAGGGGGTGGCGGGTTGTCGGGTAAAACTGTCATTCACTTTCTCCCCTTGGGAAGGTCTGAGATATGGGCCGCCCGCGGGTTTAGGCTTGCGGGTAGGTGTGTCCCTTGATGGGCGTCGGTGGAAATCATCGCACGATACAACGAGAAAACTGTAACCCCACGCGACCGACTGAAGACGAGATTCGCGCCGACGAGTGACTCCAAACGGAGCGCGAGTCGGCCGATTCGATTTACGTGGCCGCAAAAGCCACAGGTCGCCGCATGGGGCTGGGATTGGATCGCGTCCAAGCGCTGCGCTTCAACTCGAGAGAAGTTGCAAGCAATAAGCTCGATTTGCGAGAGGATCTGGGAAACCAGAATCCGAACTTAATTCAGACTACTGCACGACTAAGCAGCACCATCATTTTTTGCAAACTTTCATCACCATCCAATACTATTAGATTGATCGAATGAGCATCCAGGCGCTCATTTTGAATTAGCGTAAAAGTATAGGATATTCTCTGAAAAATATCAACGCAGGAGGATTGGTCGCGAAAACCGATACAATTTGTCTGCAGATTTCTTGTAGACAACCTAGACCAGCTGTTGTACCGTAGACTAAAGAAGTAAAGGGAAAAGCACGTTTACTGTAGTTTTGTGTATGAGCGACTGTGTGTCGGTTTTTTATTCTCCCGTCTTTATATACCCGTTCGGGTAGCTAATAAGGGGTGTGTACTGATCGAAGAGGGCGTGTACCCTCGGGCTGCTCGCGCATCACCGACACCACACACTATCGTTTTAAATGGGAAAAAGATATAAGTTTTGCATTGATAATTGGCGATATAATAGTCATGGTAGGTTTTTGGCTGTTGAGACTTCCGTCTCACTAATTGAGGTTGAGAGTGTTTGTGATGATTAGCTTGTTATTATTGATGTTTTGGTTTGCAGAAACGCATGTGGTTGATGTAAGCGTTGCGTTGAGAGCGAAAGACCTTAGAGCAGTTTGGACAGGTGTCCTTTATCAGGTTTTCTCCAATTGGCTTCCATCCTGTGATAGGTACCGAGTCTTCCTTATGGTAAGTTTTTACCATGTAATTCTGAGTGGATTTAGGCAGTGTTATCTCGCTCGGTATTGAATGTTTCTTCACGTATAATCTCATGAAAACCAATGCGATTAACGCAGATGATGTTGCGCAATGATCCACAGCGCGTTGTCCTATTACCTTAATGGGTTTGATGGTAGCATCAATTAACTCCTTGGCTTGTTTCAAGTACTCCTCGCTCTGTAGGACTTCGTTAGCTCCATCTCCTATATACATGGTGTTGGTGCGAGCAATATATAATCCCGTAGTCGCGTGGGTGCCAATGGGGATAATATAGATGAGATCCCTCTTTTCCAGTTTGTCCTCGTAGAGATTTACTTGTATCTTTTCACTAAACTTGTGAATGTCGTATCCTTTGATTATTTTGAGTATCTCCTCATATTCCACCCAATTAGCTGTATTCTTGGGCAAGTTAGTTGTAGGCACATAGCCGGCAGCTGGTCTAGGGATAGTTGTTGGTCCTAGCTTCTTTTTCCTTCGGTAAGCAACTACCTTAGAGCGACAGTTAGCTAGGGCTTCTTCGGAGAGCCAACTCTTTTCGCTGTTGGGATAGCCTTTCCAAGTCACCTGGAAGTGGATTTTTCCTCCTCTCGTTCCGTGTGATATAATGTCTCCGACTTCATATTCCGTATCCTCATCCTGTTCTTCGTTGGCTCCTACATCAATCTCGGTTTCACCGTCATCCTCTGATGATGAGGAACTTGATACCACTGGGATAATTATGCCACCTGGTGACTTCCTTCTGATGAGATTGGTCCTGGTACTTGTTGTCGGAGTTGCTGTTGATTTTCTAGCGGTTTGAGGCGGTTCTCTCCTGTTGCCTAATCCAGAGGTCCCTGGTGTTGGGTTACCGGCATCACAGGCGACTAAGATTGGCGATGGTCTATCCATTGATTGTGTTCTACTGGCTAAAGGTTGGCGATTGCTATGTGTGGATTGCTGACTTGTTTGAGATGAGCTAGACGATTGAGTTTCCTTGGTTTGAGATGATTTGTCCGCTGGATGATCTGAGTTTGGTGGATCGTTATTCAATATGTCCATACAGAGGACGTTCTCAATATTATCGACGCTAGTTGGAGCGGGTGGAGCTGAATCTCCCATGGGTTGTGAGCTAGGGATATTTCCGATGAATGGATCGCAGTCGCGACAGGTAAATGTATCACTTGTTTCCAGATTGTATGATGGGTTACAAACGTAGTGGAAGCGCTTGAAGCAGCCCAGGCAGCACATCATATCTGACTCCGATGGTAGGTAGCAATCCTTATAACAAATGTCGGCTGTGTCCGCCATTAATCGTGACATCTTGGCTAGTGATTGAGTTCCTCTTGGGATAATTGTATATTAATATAAATGAGAGTTTCTCTCTTGGATGGATTGTAATATAGAGACAGTTGGATTGATTAACGAATATGGGTTCAGTGATAATATAGGTGTTATCGTGTTTGTCATGTAAATTCGAGTATCTGGTTGATCCTCTTGCTACAGGTGTTGGTATCAAGGTTCTAACAAATTGTAAGACTATTATGATAATTGTGTTGATTGAATACTCTTTTGGGTAGCTAGATGGATAATATTAATGCCAATGATAGCGGTAGATAAGTGATAATTATATTTGATAATGATAATTGAAATGATGACTGTATTATTATTCACTAATTAACTTTGCGCGCGTAAGTAATTTTCGGTGTGAGTGTATGGACTTTTGTGCACTGAACTGTATTCTTTTTTGCGGTGCTGGCTTTGCTAGCGCTAATTTGGCGCATGCGTAGAAGTGATGAGCGCGCTTGGTCTTTCTACTTCGGATTACTGGTTTTGGGTATCGAATTTCTGATGATCCTATTTCAAAAACTGGTCGTTCGATTTCGGAGATTTTTTGTTTTTTGGGTTTCTCTTTCCTTCCTCTTCTCCTTTCGCCTCTTTCCCCTCACTATCCGCTGGCCACTTACCTGGTATCTTACCTGAAATAAAGGGCTACCGACCACCAAATTTTTGGAAAAGAGGTTGAAAACTTTGGCTCATTCGTTAAGGTATTTTGGGGTAACTTATGTTATCTTACGGCTAATTAGCCTACTGTTTTGTTTGTTGTTTAGGTAGATTATGCAACTTATTAGAGTTATTTGATTTAGATGGCTATTTGCTCGTAAATTAGTGTCAGATATCAATTAGTTATTGGTAGATTATCGATTCTCCCGGGAGTTATTTTATCAGCTGTTGCTTGTGTTGGTCAGTTCGATTGCTGACGATTATTATGATCATTGGCCTTGTTATTATTATTATGATTGTTCGGCTTATTTATGCTATGATTATTGGCTTATTATTGGCTTATATCGGCTTATTATTATTATTATTATATTAATTATTAAGTTGCCAGTACGTTTGCTGGTCAACCGTCAGTTCGTTTGCTGACTATTATTATTATGATTATTATTTATGCGCTTATTATGTTTGTATTATTACTCTTACTACTAATGACTACCGCTAATTAGCGAGGTTCAAACCACTCCGTCTGTCATCGGCTGTTCAACTAGTCGTATCAAATGGTAGGCCTCCCAGATGATGTCTTAGCCAATCAATCGATGCCAAACGGCGACTAGTACCCTTAGTCTCGTGGACGCGCAGTCTTTGCAAACACCGGAAGCTGTTAGGCCTTGATGTTCGCTCAACTGGTGGAACTATATCATGCCGCGACTTCACTGTGGGTAGGCGATCTACAGGCAAAGAGGTCGTTCTATAGCCCTACTCCTATCAATGGTGCGATCACAATATATTTGCTCGATCTTCAAGAGGTGGATAAGAAATAAGAACCCGCCTGAAGTCGACTATAGTCACGGCTGTTTTGCCTGTAGTTGGTATTTTGTTATTATTTGCCATTGATTGATTTAGTGCCATTATTTATCGTTTTTATAGCCATTATTTATGATTGTTATTATGATTTAGCCATTGTATTGTTATTTTATAGGTGCCGGACTTAATTATATGATAAGATGATTGATTTGTTGTTGCCGGCGCGCCATTGAATTTGTAGTTTTAGTCTTTGTTAATATTCGATCAGCTAGCTTACTAATGTTACTGTTATTCATTGCTCGCATTCAGATATGCATCAAATTCTAGTAGGGGATCGTAATTAGAAGGTACTTCGGACGTGATTATGTATTTAGTTAGTAGTTCACCTGGCAGAGTATCGTTATTTTGCTCATTATCGGATAGATATGCCTCTTTAGCGTCACTAAATGGAATTCTACGAGTTTGTAGCCTTTCTAGGTCAAATATTTCTAGCGCTATGGGTCTTTCAGCTTCCGTTTTGACTTTAGTTACCAAGTGTGGGCCAGTCCACATTGGTTTCAACTTCTTTGAGAGAGTTCTATCGCCCCCATGGTGGTAAGCATAGACAAAGTCATATGGTTTTATCTGTGCGGGTCGTCTTTGTAGATCGTAATAGGCTTTCTGTCTAATTTGTGAATCGAATGAATTCTTCGCAGCTAATTTGCGCATTAATTTATGTTGTGGTGGAATATCTGGATCATTAATGGCAGGGATATCTAACCGTGGCTTGCGTCCAAATAGAACGGAATATGGGCTCACGAAAGTGGACTGATGAATAGTGCAATTATATGCTAATAAACCAAAAGGTAGAAGAGTGTCCCAGTCTAATTCTCTATCTGAAACGTAGTTTCTTAGCCATTTTGATATTGTTCCGTTGAATCTTTCATTCATCCCGTTTGCCTGTGGGTGATTATCGCAGGTTCGCGAGTGTTTGATCTTAAATCTAATCAGGAAGTCGACGAAAGGTTGTGATGTAAATTGGGTGCCATTATCAGTCGTAATCTGTGCAGGTAGTCCATGTTTGCTTATTATCTCGTCGATCAGAAACTTAATTATAGTTTGGCTCGTTACCTTCGGTGAGGAGAGGGCATAGGCATATCGGGATAATGCATCTACGCAAGTTATTATGTATTTGTTGCAACGGGTTGTTTCGCTAATTGGTCCTACTATATCGAGGTGGAGCCTTTCGAATAAGTGCGAGACCGGAATAGGCTGTAGTAATCCAATTCGCTGTCTAAATGTTCTCTTGTTTCGTTGGCAGGTGTCGCAGCTAAAGATGTGATGTTCGATGTTTTTTCTCATTGAAGGCCAATAATATTCGATCAGTTTTAAGCTCGTCTTTGTTAAGCCGAGGTGATCACCGGATATCGGATTATTGTGCGCTAGGTTTAGTAGCAGTTGACGTTGCGATCTTGGGACCACCAATCGATATCGCATATGTTCAGGTAATCGACCGTCGATGTAATATAAGTTGTTGTCATGGATAATATAGTCTTTATCAGGTGAATCAGTGAGCTTTTGCTTCATTTCTATAATATCTGGCTCTTCGTTCCATTTGTTAATATTTACGGCCGCAACGTTGACGTTTACTTTGCTCTCGATAGGTAGTGCAGCCTTTGCCATTTGGTCTACTTTTTCGTTGTTAAAGTCACCTGAGTGGCCCTTGACATGGACACAGTCTACTTGTAATTGATCCACTAGTTTCAGTACCCTTTTGACAAGGTCAATGTTTATAATTGGCTTGTTTCGCTTAGTTTTCCAATTGTCTGCCAGCCATTTAGCTGTCCACTTGTTGGTCACTACTCCTTTTGCATATTTACTATCGGTGATGATTGTTATTCTTATAAATCTGTTAGTTTTAGCAATTTCTAATGCTTTGAAGGCGGCAGTTAGCTCGGCAGTTTGGCTCGAGGCACGATGTTCAGTGACAACTCCGCTAGCGCTGAGTTTTGGGTTGTTAATCGCTAGCACGGCCCATGATGCGATGCATTTTGGAGTGCCGTTGCCGACACAGGCGCCATCAGTATAGAAGATCTCTTCCGGTGGATCTTTGCAAATTAATAGGTCGTCAGCTGAAAGCTCCTCATCTTTTTGATTAAGTTCGAACTCAGCATTGGGTGGCAGGTCAAGTAATATACGATCTATCCTGTCTGGTCTCGAGTTAAGTGCTAAGGCTTTCTTCAATTGGGTCACTTGACCAGAGAATACTACCCTATCGTTCAAAATGGAATTGAATTTTTTGTAAGCTAGTCGTATGGCCATAAGAGTTTTCTCCGCTTGAGTATAGTTTATCTCCGAATCACTGAGCGTTAGTCCTGCTCGGTTAATTAGATTATTGTTCTTATCTGTGCAAACTATTTCCAAGGTTTGTGGGTATGTTTTGATCAGAATGTATTTGGGTATCAATGGGTCAGGTATTAGGTTGGGCGTTGCCTCATCTAGATCTTTCCTTATGTTATCTAATATATTTTGCTCATACTGAGTCCAGGCAAATTCGTTTGCTTCTTAGTAAGTTGTCTAAGTGGTTTGACTTTCGTTGTGTAATCAGGTATGAATCGACGATAGAAATTTAGGACGCCAAGGATGCTTTGCAAACTCTTTACATCAGTTGGTTTTGCTTCAAACGCGAATTGGCACTTATGTTTGATTGGACCGATGTGATTTGGTGTTATTTTGAAACCCAGAAAGTCGATTTCCTGTTTAGCAAATTTGCACTTCGATTGTTTCAGTTTAACATTGAACTCCCTACATTTTTGGAAAACCCATTCTGTTTTATCGATTAACTCCTTAACTGTCTTACCAAAAATTAATATGTCATCGATATATATTACGACACGTGAATATAGGCCGTCTTTAAAGATAAAGTTCATCGCCCTTTGATATGCGGCAGGTGAATTAGTAAATCCAAAAGGGCAGCGTTTAAATTGGAAAAGTCCCTGATGTGTGATAAATGCCGTTTTGATCGATCATCTGCGTGGATTGGGATTTGAAAGAATCCTTCAGTGCAGTCAAGGGCAGTAAAGTAATTAGCACCTTGTAGGGCGTTAATTAAGTCTTTTATGAGAGGCAATGGGTACGAATCCTTGATTGTAATCTGGTTGAGAGGGATAAAGTTAATCACAAGACGTTTTTCCCCAGTCTTTTTAGGGACTAGGTGACAACTCGACGAAAATTCAGAGTTGGACGGCTCTATTATATCGTTCTCTTCTAGGCGTTTAAGTTGCTTAGCTATCTCTAATATGTCTTCCTGGCAATGCGATCGTAATTTGGCTTTGATCATTCTATTTGAGCTTAAGTCGATTGTCATTGGGTCAATTCTCATCATAGAGGTGATACTTTCTTCAAATATGTCATTATAGTCATCTAGTAACCTCGACATAGCATCAGTTTCGCTTTGTAAGCCGCAGACGGCAATGTGTTGTCTCTTACTGATTGCTATTCCATTAGCAAACGCAATTAATCCAGTCTCATTGGATAATAAATGGATGCCTAATTGGCAGATCGCATCAATTCCTAGGATAAATTGATAGCCTAAGATGGTATTGTGCTCATTAGTCACCAGAAATCCTATCGTTTTGACATCTGTTGATCCTTTCAATTTGACTGGGACTTGGGCTCGCTGTTTGATTATCATATTGCCATGATTAGCTGCTCGAACTGTCACAAACACAGGCTCTATAACAATCAGGTCTTTCCATTGTAGCGCTAGGGTTTCCGTCATGAGGGATGCACTAGCTCCTGAGTCAATAATAGCATCGTATTGGGTTTCGTTCGCCGTTATCTCTGCGATTACGAGTGATGATTTGGTGTTAAGACAGGCGATAATATAATCACGACCATCTGACTCGCCTAATTCGATGATCGTTGGTCTTTTGCATTACGAGCTTGGCATTCTGAGTCCCAATGTTCGCCTTGGCAATGGAGGCATGGCCTGGTTCTAATGCGTCTTTGGGGATCACTTGTTCTTGCTTGATAATTTGCTGGCGGAGGGGCTAATGCTAATTGTCGTTGTCTGTTTTGCGGTAGCATAGGCGCGTTATTTCGGTTGTTCATTCGAGCTCCACGATAGTAAGGCACAAAACGGTCATTGTTTCTTCCTCGGTAGCCGCCTCTTTGTCCTCTTCCAAGGTGAGCTCTTCCTCTTGGTGGATAGTAATTGTTGTTTCTATCATAATTATAGTTGTTACCCTGCACTTGATGAGTTGTCGCAGGATTATAATTAGCTTGGTCGATTCTTGGTGGCATGATAGCAGCAACAGCAGCGACTTCCTTTGGGCTCTCCGTTGGAGGTTTAGTCATCTTCTCCGTTATAGATGCAAGTTGTTTTAGGACTGCCTCAATGTCTGATCTTTTGGCTAAATCACGCTCAGATTCATCAGGTTCCTGTAGCGGAAGTACTTTGGTTTCAATTCTGCGAATCAGTTCATAGAAACTGTCGAGGTCCTTGTTAATCCAGTCCTGGTCCGTTACGTTGAGAGCAAAGCGTACGTTTTTGGGAAGATTTAGGTCTAAATGCTCAAGTATGGGTTTCACTTCGGACCCGGGATAAACTGCTCTGTACAGGGATACAAAAGATTCGATATAAGAGGTGAGCGTTTTCTCCAGAGGATTGAACTTCATTGTATTGAGCTTTTCAAGCTTGCGCTGCTTCCGGTCTCCCGAGGCGAATCTTTCGCGCAGGGCAGTGACGATGTTTTGCCATGAGTTCTCTTCGTGAATTTTGTTGTTATGTAAGAACCAGAGAAGGGCATCTCCCATTAAGGCTCTCTGTATCATAGAACATTTAAGGTTGTTGCTGAGAGTCGACGTTTTGATGTTATATTCGACTAGGAATGTATCTAGATCCTCATTAGGTTTACCATAGAATTTTGGCAGGTCGATCGTGAGGAAACTCGCTGCCGCTTGGTTGTTATTCGACTCGCTCATTTGTCTGATAACTTCCGCTAGTTTATTCTGGTCTTGTTCGCCTTCTGAAGTCATTTTGGTACTTGTTTTCTATGTTGGACTCGCTCCAAAGGTCGGGCGTTTTTGAACCGATTGTATAAGTTTTGATTTTGATGATACTTTTATATCTAGCAGGACGCAGGGTAGACTTGAAGATGAATTTTGTGATACTATGGTTCTATCGAAACCTTCCCCCTCGCTACCATGTGTTGTACCGTAGACTAAAGAAGTAAAGGGAAAAGCACGTTTACTGTAGTTTTGTGTATGAGCGACTGTGTGTCGGTTTTTTATTCTCCCGTCTTTATATACCCGTTCGGGTAGCTAATAAGGGGTGTGTACTGATCGAAGAGGGCGTGTACCCTCGGGCTGCTCGCGCATCACCGACACCACACAGCGCGAAGACTCGCAAAATCATATTCACCAACTGTAAGTTTATTATCCTTGTGTAGCATCGATATTAGAGAGCAAGAAATCTGTTTAGACAGATCTAATTTGATGTCCCTTGAACTTGCAGAAAACAGTAGGCGCAACAAAACAGTGGCAACCGAAGACAATAACAATCAATAATGGAATTGCTGACATTCATCTTCACTATCCTGCTTATTCCTGCCATCTACTACCTGGGCCCTGACTTTATCACTTATCTCATTGTCCACCTCAGACGCCGACCGGAGAAGAAATCGCTGCACGCTCAGATTGTCGAATATAGAAAAGAGTTGTCCAAGATAAGTCAAGTTGATGAATTTGCAAAATACTCCAAGGTTCAGAGGAAACTTCGTGCCTCCACGGATCAGCTGAGCACAATCTCGAGAGAGGATCTAGAAGTGAGCGTCAAGTATCGTTTAGCCGCATTTGCACTTGCATGCCTCTTGGTTATCGTGCTCATTTTCAAGATACTTACTTATCTAATGACATTTATATTCTAGATACATATTTATACAAATCTCGAGATATATTGATTATTGATATATCAAATCAAAGTGATTCCAGAAACAGCAGCAACAGTAGCAACATATAACTGATAGACATGGGACCCACAAGGAGAGTTGTTTGCACGGGACTCGGTATGGTCAGTCCCCTCGGTGTTGGTGTTAGAAAGTGTTGGGCCGAGCTGTTGGCCTCTAAAAGTGGAATAGGTAGATTGAAGGACGAGCATTCGTTTCCAGGCTACCAATCGCAAGTTGCAGCCTATGTACCAGAGGATCAATTGCAAAAAGAACTCGAAGAATCAAAACATAGTTATATGATGAAAAATGCAAAACAATTATCCAGGGCAACTAAGTTTGCAATGTTGGCTGCCCATGAAGCTTTAGAGGAAGCAAGGTTATTGGACGACAGTCAGCAGCAAGTTAAAGAAGAGTTGAGACTCAGGTGCGGTGTCGCCATAGGACAGGGTATGGTGGACTTTGAAGATATCTACCAAAATGGTAGCCTAATAAGAAATCACTCGACTAAAGCAACGGGTTTTAGGAAAATGAGTCCATTCTTTATGACAAGAATATTGATGAACATGTCAGCTGGCAACGTCGGCATTAGATATAAACTACATGGACCAAATCATTGCGTATCCACAGCTTGCGCCACAGGCGCACACTCATTAGGTGATGCTTTCAATCTTATCAGGTGCAATCAAGCAGATATTATGCTTTGTGGAAGCACCGAGGCTTCGATCAATGATATTGCAATGGCCGGATTCGAGAGACTTCGTGCTTTGTGTACAAAATTTAATGATGACCCAGCCAAGTCCTCGCGACCTTTCGACAAGGATCGCGCTGGTTTCGTTATGGGAGAGGGTTCAGGAGTATTGGTGCTGGAATCACTAGACCACGCTAGAGCTAGAGGCGTGAAGGAAAATGAAATCTACTGTGAAATATTAGGATATGGACTCTCTTCGGACGCCTACCACTTGACTTCACCTGCACCTGATGGGCTTGGTGCCAAGAACTGCATGAAATCCGCCTTGTCACAAGCCTTACTTGAGCCGTCGGCAATAGGACACATCAACGCTCATGCCACCTCAACGCCACTAGGTGACGATATAGAGTCTAACGCAATAGAAGAGTTATTCCTTTTGGATGATACTGAAAAAGCACAACAGCAACTAACCGTTACAAGTTGCAAGGGTAGCATTGGCCACCTGCTTGGTGGGGCAGGCAGCGTTGAGTCAATCTTTGCCATCCTCACCTGCAAGGAAGGATCCATGCCTCCAACATTGAATCTTGAGCAACCCCTTGATACCCCGAAGAACTTGATCAAGTTTGTCCGAGATGCACCTCAAAGATGGTCTCAAGAGAAAAGAATCTTGCTGAAAAACTCGTTTGGTTTCGGTGGTACCAATGCCTCAATAGTGATATCGAATTTCCCCTAATAAATTTATCATGTTAGCAAGAGATAGAGAGAGAAACTTTATTACCAACTTTGATCTTACATCGATAGATTTTCCTAGACTATCGATAGCTTCCAAACTGGCGGTGAAATCTAACGTTTAATTAAATCAATGATGAGTTTCCTGGTTCTCTCTTTCGCGCCTTAGTTGCTACGCATAAAATCATAATATTATTGTCTAATTAAAGCAAATTTTCTCCTCATCACGTTCTTAACCGACGCATGTCACCTGATTTGATTGCTTAATTGTCGAACAAGGAGCATATCGTATTTACCCGATAGTAATCAAATTAGGTAAATCGAATTCACACGTACGCATGATGACAAAGTACATCCACTTGTTGGCAATCTGCCTAACGTCTAGAAAATATCCTAACTTCCAATATAAACACGCGGGAAATGTAGATCGAGTAATCGTGTATAAAAGAGAACAGTGCGAAAGTGTATGAGTCTAGACCTCAACAATTGTTTGACATATGAATATCAAATTTGTGCCGCGATCAAAAATCAAAATGACGAATTTCAAAGTTATAATATCGGTGACTCTAGTGATATTAGTTATTTGTCAAACATACACTCAGGTGGACACTTGTCGTGATATTAGAGAGAGAAAAGCCAGGCGAACCCTTCTCAAGTTGCTCAGGTTATATCCGGAGCTAGCATTGGACGGAACATCGCGAGACACAAGCACAAGTTCGACAAGTGGAACGGACGCAACAACTGCGTCCACAACTGTAACGCAAGCTTCAGAGGCGACAACTGCAAGCTTGGCGACGATAGTAACTGAAGCTACAACCATCTCAACCACATTGACGACTACAATCGCACCAACCACAACAACAGCGGCATCATCAACCCCAGTATCAAGTACAACCTCGTCATCTGCATAACGGTCGATTTGGATTGAGGAGAGACAAGACTCTTCGCAGGATCAATCATGCAAAGAATCTCACCGATTGCCATGAGTTCAGACAACTGTTTAGAACTTAGTGGGGAAAAACATGATTTGTGAATTTGTCAATAATTATGTAAGCTAAGTGAGCCTGTGCAAGGACCTGCTGAAAAACCCACCCCCAAAATTACTCGCATTTCCTGGAATCGCATGCAAAGCGGGTAGTTGTTAGTTTGAGAGAAAGATGCAAAAGTAGATAATGTGTTCATTAAGGTGACCGTGAAAACGGGATTCCAGTGTAGCGGTTGCCAGAAATAACCAGGCTGTATGCAGTAATTAAACCAGTGAGGCAAATAAGTCTACCACTCTAGCTTGCTCGTTGTTAGTAAGCTCACTCGTTTTCAATGATTGCTCACTCTTTTTCTCTCTCTCTCCCTTACCGCTAGACAAGAGTCCACCATTGAGTCTAGTCTAATCTAGTCACCTGTTGACTTTTGGCTCGCGCCCATTTTTAGCGCCCATGAATTCACACGTAGAAGAGACAGCCAAGTTTTGGGTTCACTCATGGACTCAAAACTGACTTACCTTGCGAACCAACAGTGGTGGAAAAACCTAAGTCTAAATACAATTGGCTATGGTCTTGGTAGAGTCACAGTGGGCAAATTGAGTTTGAGACTCAATTATGTTTGTATTGTGAGCCCGAGCATCGCGCAGTCTATTCTTGGTGGTCTACTTTGCTCGAGCTTGCGACTCTCAAAAGTCTTAACTGTAGAAAGTTTGTTATATTTCATTGCCAACTGCAGGGAAAATTCTCTCAACTTACCTGAACTTGGGTGCGGGTTTTCACGCAACCAAAAGCTCGTTGGCTTTTCGAGAACAGTCTGCGTAACTGAGGGTGCCATTAGTTTAGCTCTATGATTGAATGTCTATCCGACACTCGCACAGAGACTTGTTAAACTAGCAAAACTCGGTATCGCACTTAGTCTAACAATGGAGACGTATTGTGTCTCGAGCACCTTAGCCACCTCCTACAATTAGCTTTCGGTTTGCCGGGTTGAAGGTAAACTCAGTGAGCAGGCGAGGGGGTTGCAACACACCACTTCTTCCGCCAGGACCGTTAACTTTTTACAATTGGCAAGCTAGTTCACATAACCTCTTCCTGCCTACCCCCACCTGTTGCTGCTACTGACGCTGCCAGTGCCACAACCGCAACTGCAACTGTTCCACACATGTTACTGGGGGAACCCTGAAATCGATTTGCGATGATTCTGATCGAGCGGCTTAGTTGACAAACTTTGTCCGTCGGTTCTCGAGTCTAGCTCACTGACTGCCGAGTTTGACTGGGAGGTGGTTGGCACTCGAAATGTTCTTATAAAAGCGTTGGCAACTCTCGAAAGTTTCAAACACAATCAACTTGGGCCACCAACAAAGAACAACAACACTCATCAACTACAACCAGTAACCAATCAACTAACCAACCAATCCAACCACTGTTACAAACTAGCCAATAACCATCTGATAGTTTAAGGATCATCGTAAATAAAAACTTGACTAAGATTATAATCAAACCAACTAGCACACATCAACTCAAAATGAACAAGCTTCAAACTTCAGCCGTAATTATCGCTCTCGTTGGCGCCTTTGTCCTTGTCACCTGCTCGGAAGCCAAGCTATTGCGCCACTCGCGCTACTATGAGCCAGAACCCATTGGACCTCCTCCGCCAATGGCCTTTGATGGGCCATACCCGGCGCCAACAGGTGAGCGCGCCATAATGACAGTCCGTGGCGTTAGACATCCATACGACGGTTCAGCCCCAGCAAAGATCGCCATTGAGGACAACCCATACCGAGGCCCCTACCCACGTGGAGTCTACGACAGACTCGACGGCGGCTATGGCGGACCAAGGGGCGGACGCATGTCAATGTACCCACGACCTGACTACCCATATGGTGGCTCAGGTTACGGAGGCTATGACCGATACAATGGAGGGTAAGTGATAAGTCAAGTCCCTAAATCTCATTTTTGCTAGCTATTTTGCTTGTTCCAAGTCGAATATTGTAAAAATTCCTCCTCCAATTGCATGTCAACCGACTAACCCCGAGTATTTGCATGCTATTGCTCATTTCAATCACTATAGTTACGGCGGATCCACCATGTTCGGTGCACCAGGCAGAATTGCTGTCACCGGTGCCTACCCATACGGTTACGGCAGTCGCTACTAGATGCTTGATACCTGACCACTCATAATCGAACATATAAAGGACGGTTACAGGTCATCGAAGTGCGATTATAACCAACACCCAAAGCACCTTGACCCTTCCAAATACTAAGATGCCAAAACCCCTGATTGCTTGCCTTAGAATTGCATGCTGACAATAGTAAAACGCCCATAGGGTTACCAAGTTAAAACTAGCCAATTTCTCAATCTAACAATAAGTAGATAGAATCTAAAATTATTGGGCATGGTTATGCTAGAGCCACACACAATCAAGCAACTTTTACCACTCTAAATACCAATAAATAGTATGTCACCATTAGAGACCTAACAACCCTAAACAAACGACTCTCGAATGATTGATTTGCAAAGACTTATAGTGGACTAGATGGCGCCTACTACCCATTGATCACCTGTGTCTAGTATGATGTGAGCTAGAGAGAGAGAGAGAGAGAGAGAGAGTTGACAAGTTTATAAGTTAGCTTTTGAGCGGTTTGATGTTCAACAAGTGGGAGTAGGCGCTTTGTGTTCTCACTCGAGTTACCCTCCGCAAGCTTGACGACGTGACTTGTGAATTTCCTGAGTTGAACGACGCAAAAACGCCCCGAAAAGCTCACCAATTGCCTTTGAGTGCCACCTGATGCTGTGCAAATTTCTTCTCAACAACTACAACAGGTTGCAGTAGCTCTTAAGCAGGCTACAGCTTAGATGATTGCCAAGATCAGCTGTGTTTATGCGGTTTGGATGCATAATCGTGGCCTTGCGGCAAGGTGTCGTTGTCGTCATGGAATCTAATTGATCGCTCACCTGGCGAGCGAAAGTGTGACCGAGCCAGGTGAAGTCTTGCGTATTTAATGTGGCTAGATTCGTAAGTTAAAATTACAAATTATTATTTTAGCGAGCGATAGTTTAACATAGTGAGAGAGTTATTGTGAAAAGTGATAGTAATAGAAACTATAAAAACAAAAGTTCAAGCTCACAATGGACATAACTTGCAGGATCATCTGTTAAACTTTGCAAATTTGTCATCAGAATGACAGATTTCTCGCATTAAGGGAGTTCAGAAAATAGACAACAAGCTAAAATTAACAACCAAACCAAAATACACACAACCAAAACGACCATTTCTAACATGTCTAGCTTTGTAATCGCGCATCACCTGCTCGTGGGCGTCCTCATAGTTTGTTGGTTCTTTCTCGCCTACATGAATGTGTTCATATTCTTTGCTCCCTGAGGTCTCGCATGTTTTTGCATGAGATATGATTCCAAACATCCTTAGGTTTAAAACTCTCTATTTGTATATAACTGCCATTCCAAACTATAATATCAGTCACAACTAACGCCCAAACGACTATTACAACCATCGAATTACCGCAACGCAAACAATCTACGTCATGGATGGCAACCATTTGTCATTTGAAACCTGTCAATCCTTCAATGTGTGACTTCCATTGTGCATAGTAGAGCTCGCCGACGTCGCGACTTCTTGGATCCGGACTTTGGATTCAAGGCCAAGTTTAATTTGGCCAGCAGCAGGAGGAGCAAGTGTCGAGTGGACACGGAGGCCGATAGCGAGATACCAGCGCTAGGTCTCGACTCGGGTAGAGTCAATGTGGATTGCGAAGTAAATCCGGTTCGGATTGCTAAGGCCGCCGCGGGGGCGGCTCGTACCTATGGCAATTATCGTCGAGACAGACGACGCCGGAAGCAGATGGAACAGCATAACTTGCCGCAAAAGTCCGGCTCCAACGTCAAGAGGAAACGAACGAGGATCAATATCGACAGCGAGTACGAACGTCAGAGTGATGGTCAGCCGGAAGGTAGAGATAGCGCCAGAGGTGGTGGCGATGATGACGACGAGTCAGACGACGACTGAATATTAATGTAACCTTTACCGGCTATGTTTTTGCATCATCCTCGCACGACTACGAGAGCAAATCCATCCTCGCATCCCATCATTTCATCCTCGATTATATTTAATCATCATATTTATATAAATATATTTGTTTTTGTACTTATATCCCGTCAGCAGTCGCCGGCGTCAGTTGTTCTTGTACTTGTGTTGATATTGAAGTTTGCAGCCGTCGCCCATCTCTCTCTCGCTTTATCTATTGTGCTCGGTTGGCATTGTGGTTCTTACCTTCTGTTGGCAATTATTTTCGATTTAGGCAATGGTTTGGTCAATCGGGAGGAGACCTGATAATTTGAACACATATAATCTATCTAATTGTAAAATTAATATAGCCGTTCAACCAGCCACCTGCCATGAGAGTCGTTGAGCTTGACCAACTTTCTCAGATGATTTACAACATCTTCCAAAGGTGGCCTATAGGAATCTCCCATCTCAGCCTTAACAATAGTGCTATTCAATAGCTGAGAAACGGGCTCCCTTTCAGTGGGATCTAGCAACTTTCCAAAACTAGATTTCCTCGGATCTGTATAGGCAATCAGACCTATGGTATCCTGAAGCATTTTCTCGTTGAGCTCATTCTTACCATACAATTTATCTAGATGTTGTAAATAATCACTTAGTTCCTGACCAAATTGAATTAATTTCATAGACTTGTCATCATCTATCTCCATCTCATCACCGCCAACACCTACACTGTCATTGGATCCATTAATTATCTTATTGTGGTTATTGGTTTGACCGCTGCTCGGGTTGTTGTTATTGTTATTGGTACTAATGCCATTGTTACTAAAACTAGTACCGTTGTTGTTATCAGTATTATTTGTTGTTGTTGTCGTCGTCGGGATTGTTCGGTGGTTGCCCTCGTTGTTGGTTCCGATGTTTGGTATGGGTTGGTCAATTTCCATCAACTCTTGAAGGGAAGCCGATTGCTGGTCGCCCGTTCGGTTTGCCAGATCGCCGCTAGAATTGTTGTCGATGCTGTTGATACTACCGTTATATCCATTGTTATTGTTTAAATTTCTACTACTACAATTGTTACTTGTACTACTGCTTGTCTCGCTAGAACTTGTTAACCTATCTCCGTTAGTATCCTTTTGCTTGAGACCATTGCTAGTGGTCTCATATGGATTATCTGAAGAGCCACCCGTGAAACTAGCTATTGTTGGCTGGTAATCGCTCTCAGCGCCACTTATCAATTCAATGAATTGCCTACACTTGAGTGCAAATAAAAGATTCGGATTATTCTGCAATAAATTTGGACATAATCTATTTGTCTGCCTGATTGCTTCGCTGATTCTTCCATTCAAAACTAACTGTTGGATACACTTTCGCTGCTGAATGCGTTGTAAATTCTCCTTGCATTCCATTTTGGCCGACTTGGTGAATGCATCCGCGGTGCTCGGATAACTATTTTGCAATAGCCACGATTGAACTAGCTTATGTAGTGTTGATTGCCAGTTTCCAAAATCTGATATGGGATAATTGGAAATAGTGAGAGTCATCT
Source organism: Aculops lycopersici (assembly GCA_015350385.1). Lineage (NCBI taxonomy): Eukaryota > Metazoa > Arthropoda > Arachnida > Trombidiformes > Eriophyidae > Aculops > Aculops lycopersici. The sequence continues at coordinate 2,387,256 of WNKI01000002.1, forward strand.
TCTTTCTTAAATATCTCAAGTCTTGTTCAATATTGTAGACAAATTTCTCTTGACCAAAGTTGGCTCTTGTCTCCTCGCCAGGCGTCTTTAGACCAATAGTTGGATAGAGGAGTATGTTTCGCGGTATATCGCCAAAGGCTTCGCCTAAGCTGAGACCATTCTTGGTGAAGAAACACTTGCCCTCGACTAAGTTATAGCCGCAGCCAATGACATCGCCCGATGTATAGGTGGGTCCATATGTTTTGCCCCTACCCTCGCCGCTGAATTTGTTTCCGTCGTCTGCATGATACCCATATGAGTTGCTGGCCCATCCGGGCAATTTACTAAGCTGATTACTATGTTGATTTGGTCCATGTGCTGCCGTCAATCCGATGCCCATGAAACCCTCGCGTCCCTTTGAGATAAAGGTGACCTCAAAGTAGTAGAGCAAACAAGAGGGTGGTATGAAATGATCGGTTCTAACGGCGGCTGCAAATTTGTCATCATCATCGCGTCTCCCATTTCCCCGGAAGTAGCAGCCCAGGTTGTCGTAGGTGATGCAAAGTTGTTGCGCCTTTGCCTCGGACGACCAGGCCTGTGGCAGCTTGGTTACATCATCGACGCAAGGATATAGTTGCTGTAGCCGTTTGTGAAATGCCTCGGTGTTGGCCTTGTCAGCGCTAATTAGCGTGCTGCAATTTGTATAAGTTGTGCTATTGCTGCTCATTTTGCTTTCCTCTGTGACTTTGTTTGAATACCTGATACAATAATATAGACTGAGATAGAAGACGAGGTAACTAGTAGATGGGTTTTGTTTCTAATATGATTCTTCAGACCCTCGGTTCAAAAACTCTCTATGGTCTAGCTGAATTCGATTCGTGTAGTTGAATGTTTTTGTTGCTACAATTACTGATGCTGGTGTAGACTAATACATGGCTTATAATTTGAATCATCGATAAAAGTCTGGAGTTTTATTTAGTTAATAATAAGCAATAAGTGTAAGTTTGGAAAGCAAGTGTCTTTAATATGCTAAGTGATGATTGGTGACGATGAATAATATGGACACAGAGGGAGAGAAATTCTGCTGTTATTGCTGCGATAATCTTGCGCTTTAATATGACAACAACAATAACAACAATACCACCAAACTCTTGCAATTTGGAAAACTCTGTGTGTTGTTTCCTTCACCAATTCTGGCTAATGCTTGCTGCCTAACTCTCCTGCTTGGCTGCCTCTGACTGCAGCAGCTTTTGCCTGGTTCTCGCTCGCTCTTTGCATGGTATGACGCGGTTCTGTGTGGAACCAGTGGCAGCGAGCAAAGAAAGGAAGAAAAACTAGCCCAAAGGGAGCAGCAACACTACGGTGGTAGTGGCCAGAAGTCGCTATAATGATATGGCTCTCATCCCCAGAGCATCTACTTTGGCGGCCATTGCAATTTGCAAATCGTTGTCAGCATCAAAGTGGTTTCTCTATGTTAAAAATGTAACGTCGTATCATTTTCGCATGATACTTCATGTGCATGGATTTTAGAAAATGCTAAAAGGAATAGCAGCAACAACTTCTACGCTCGAGTCTCGAGAACGCGGCAAGCGAGACTGGTGGGTGTAAGTAATTGCGGTCACGCATTTAGCTTGTCTTTCAATGGAAATTTGTTACATTCATTTTGTAACACCTGACATTTTTTCCACATCTGCACCAAAGATGCAAGTGCACCCTTCGCGACGTCACATAATCGCAAATCCTGGAGCGCGTCTTGTGTGCGAAATGAACTTTCGGAGTTGATGTTGTTGTTAACATATGCTTTGCTCTTGTGACTTCTTATTTACAATCGAATCATTATCTTGCGTCACCAATCGACGCCCACTCAAAGAATCAACGAAAAGCTGTCTCCAAAAATCAAGTCAAGATGCAGTCAATCAAGTCGAGAATTGGACACAGGCAAATTATTACAACAGCCACTAGGTTGAGCCAATCGAGATATATGTCAGAGAAGGGAAGTGGAGGTGGAGCAGAAAAGAGTAGTGGCAGCAAGTTGGGTCCTCGTGAAGAGATTGAGGATCCTAGAGCCTCATTGTATCCGAACACTCAAGCTGGAATCAAAGAGCGAAGTATCCGGCCCGACCCGAAGAATCCTCTATCGCCAATTCAGACTCCATACCCACCCTTTCCTGATGGCAAGAATCCAAAAACTGGGGAATCTGGTGGTCCAGCTGGCCCAGAGCCGACGAGATTTGGCGACTGGGAGAGAAAGGGTAGAGTGTCCGACTTTTAGGAGATTCGTGATATTAGTAGACGTTGTTTAATAATATACATACATAAATAAAAAGCACTATGATTATCTCAACAGCATCCATCATACTACATCAACTCATCTTCGGGCTCATCCTCAAGGGCATCTAAAGTATCAGCTGGAATTAATTCTGCCATATCAATTAGCATGTCCTCTAGAGGGAATAGATCTTCACTTGCATCCTCGTCCATATTTGGCTCCTTCGTCTCGGGGTCGATTGTTCTGAAATTGTATTTGAGATTTACATTTGTAAAGTAATCCATTGCAGTGTAGGCACCATCGTCAGTCAATTCCACGCATACATAGATCGGCACTGTGTCTTCAAAAGCCAGCTTTGGATAAACGGTAGCCGCGAGCACTTCGAATCCGTCGGGCGGACTCATTTCAATGCTGACATTCTCAAGACACATGTTGTCTACGGTGTTAGTACAGTTAAATTGGAAAACTATGTGCTTTTGATACAGGTGCTTGATGCATTGAACTCCAAACTCGGATACCGAATCTGTTAGGCTAGCTGGCTTTGTGGATTTGATTAAGTTGCCGAGGCTGAACTCTTCGAACACGTTCAATGGTACTGCCGCTTGAATCTCCTTTTTCTCGGTCTCCGATCTCTTGGTACCAGCCTTGGCATCCTTGTTTTCCTCTAGCTCCTCATCTCTTATGTAAGCCTCAGTGGCTCTTAGAGATGGAACCTGGTCGGCTCTTGCTACCGTGGACATGTTAAACGGACGACTACAATCACTCTCGATGTAGTTCATGAGCTTGACTTCTAAATCTGATAGAGAAATATCGATCTTAGGGTTTAGAAAACTGTATTTCAAGTTTTCGTCCTCCAAGTTGAGGATGCCTCTGTAGAATCTTGCTCTCTCCATAACTTCATAATCTTCATGCTGACTAAACCTATCTAATGCAACCTTAATACTCTGTCTCAACTCAGGGATTGATCCAAACTTAGCTAGCGCGCTAATTGCAGCGCAGGCCACTGGTGTTGGGTCTAGCAGAGGCCGATTGGCTATGTAACGAGTATAGGTTTGGGCTTTCTTCATCTTTGGACCCTCTGTTCCAAGGAAATGGATAACTTCCACGGCTAGATTGATATGCTCGCAATCCTCTATGAAGTCGCAGAGTGACTCTAGACCCTTGTCCTTTGTTTGGTCGTTATCAAGGATCATGTTGATTATCGTATCGACGATTGCCTTCTTGTAAGTGTAGCCGCCCTCCTCGCGCAACATACTCTGTAGGAAATCCATCATGGCTCCATGTTTGGATGGGTATCTGCTGCATAGTTGTCTAACTGAGCCCACAACTATAACCTTAAACTCTTCGTCGATCTCCGACAAGAACTCACCGATTTGTTTGAGGAACTTCTCGACCGAGTTTTCTGTACCGATCTTCAAAAGAGTTGTTATTGCTAATATTGCTATGCTCCTATTACAGTCTGCTTGTGATATGAGTGTATCCAGATCGATACTTATCTCTCGAACTTCGGAGGGCGCGTAATCGGCCAGCTTGTTGAGAGTTCTCACCGCACCGAACTTGAGAGCGGGTCTCGATGAGGATAGGAACTCGCCGAGAACATTTGTAAGACGTTTCCTAGATACCTCGACAAACTCAACCTTGCGAGGCAAACCGACCAGAGCATTTGCAGCTTCATACTTAACCATGTCATTCGGATGACTTAGTTTATCCTTGATGTAGCTGATATATTCTTTTGAATTTTCGGGTTGGAAATCAACAAGGAAATTATTTATGATCCTGATTAGTAGGCAGGTGGCAAGTGGAGATTTCAATCCACGTCTAGTGCAAGTTTGTATAAGCCTAGATATGGCTAGTCGATCGTTTTGGCATGAATTGTAGCGCAAGGCAAGGGCGTGATATTGAACCATTGGCGAGTCTGAATTGAGTGCCTCTTGGACTTCATTTGTACATCGCTTAACTATATCGTAGTTGTTCAAGGATCTCTGATTGCTTGATGTAATTCGAACAAGCGATGACAGGGCAGCTGAAGCAACTTCTGGATGCCTATCAACAACACTTTGTTTCAGGTATCTCTCAATGGATGTGAATGTTGAGGCATCGGAAATGTGACACAATGTTCTCAAAGCTGACGCTTTTAGAGCTGAACCGGCTGAATCATTGCGAGCAGAATTGACATCATTCGTTAAGCTAGATGTTACAACATAGACATTCTCGGCTTGTTGTGATAAAGCCTTGATTCCGATGTAAGTCAACCTTCTCAATGTACTATCCTTATCTTTGTATTGGAATAATCTGGTGATATGGAAAAATAAATCGGTGGCCTCAGTTGAGGTGAGACGCTCTCCTCTCAATAGGATAAATATACACTTCGTCAAAACATCAACTAGTTTCTTGGTACTACATGACGTGGCCATAAAGCGCTCCTTGGCCTCTTGCAACACCTGTGTCTTGTCCAAAGGTGTATTTGGATCATCAGAATCCCTACCCATTCTTACTTTCATCATCTTGAGGCTTGCTGTGGTCAATAAATATAAATAGTATGATGTCAATAATATCACATCTATTGAATGTTGTGTAACAATAAGTGTTTCCTAATTTGACAGCACCAGTTAATTTGTTCGGAAATTCAGATCAATGTTTATGGAATTCTCTGCATGGACAAGGAGTGTTTTCCTCGAACAGTTGTAGGCAGCGCATATTCCCTGTGTGCGCTGTGGAAATTTAAATTTTTTGGCGGTCCTGCAAACTTTGCAGTGCAAACAGATCTGTTCAGATCTCGATAATTGACTGGTTTGTGTCATGTAACTAGAAAGATTTGGATCTTTCAGAGCAAATCAAGTTATCAGCCCAGGAAAACAAATGGTGGAAGCTATCGATGTAAACGATGCGAGAGGTACGTCATAAATGATTTAGGTTTGTATACACCACGCATCCGAACGTCTAGTGATGATCGAGTTGAGATGATATCGACCAGATAATTTGGTAGAGGTTGAAACAAACTCATGCTTGATCGTCAATATTAGTCAAAAGTAAATGATTGAACTTAGAACAAGTCTATCTATATCCCAAGGTTACAATCTTCAAATTGGATGAAAAACAAGCGGTTGTAGAATACTCGGTTGCTTTATCAAGTGAGCAGCGTCGCTTGTGTTGTGGTCAATTCTCACTTCAGGTGCATAATCTCACAGTCGCCAATTTGTGAGTCTGCTCAATGCAAGATCATCCTTCAAGGTGCCAATGGTCTTGGAATTTTTCGTTGCTGCTTCGCCAGGTGGTTGTTGTGGCTTCCTCACGTTCCTTCTCAATATTTAGATTCTCAATAGCGCTCATGCTTTTGAATAGAATTCTATTTAGTCCAGCAACTGGATATACAATGTACAAAACCGTTTGCCTCGGGGGAACTTTCGATGGAATCCATGCCGGCCACAAGCTCCTATTTGGCGAGGCCACTAGGATATGCCAAGAAAAACTTATTGTTGGTGTGACGGATATAAATATGATCAAGAGTAAGACGCTATGGGAACTGATCGCGCCTGTTGAGGAGAGGATAAGCAAAGTCAATGAAAGTTTGCATGAATTGAAGCCCCAGCTAAAGTATGACATAGTTCCCATAGATGATCTTTACGGCCCGACTATAACCCAAGAAGATATCGACTGCATTGTGGTATCGGAGGAAACGATCCGAGGTGCTGATAAGATAAACGCTGCCAGAAAGGATAAAGGATGGCATGAGCTCAAGGTGCATGTGGTCAAATTACTACAGGACAAAAATGCAAATCAAGATACGATGGCAAGATTGAACGAAAAGAAGATATCATCTTCATTAATGAGGATGGACAAGTTAGGTACTATTCTACGAGAACCCGAGCCTAATAATAGCATACCAAGTAAACCATATCTCATCGGACTAACTGGTGGGATAGCTAGCGGCAAGACGGAGATTGGAAAATACTTACAATCGCTTGGTTTCGGATACATCAACTATGATATTTTGGGGCACAAAACCTATGAGAAAGTTGGATCTCCCATTTACAATCAAATTGTTGAATACTTTGGAGATTCTGTTTTAGATGATAAGAACAAATCCATTGATCGAGGCAAACTGGGGAAGATTGTCTTTGCCGACAAGGTGAAGCTTGAGAAGTTGAATTCGATTGTCTGGCCAGGTATCTATGCTTTGGTCGACGAGTACATTGCAGAGATGAAAGATAAGCATGATGTCATAATTTTGGAAAGTGCACTTCTCATCGAGTCTGGTCAAACCAAACGGGTGCATCAAGTATGGACGACCATAGTCCCACCCGAGGAGGCGGTCAAAAGACAGATGGAATCTAGAGGCCTTGCAAAGGAAGATGCCGAGAAACGTGTCAATGCCCAAGTGGATAATCTGACTCGAGTCAAGAGATCAAATGCAATATTTTGCTCACTTTGGGAACCGGAGTTCACAAAAAAACAGGTTGATAGAGCTGTTGCAATATTGAGAGAAAAATATCTCTAGTAGTTTTTAGGGTCACATGAATTTCGATAGATCCGTCCGCAGTTTACAGTATCCTATTGCATGTCGTTTATTTTTAACTTTATAAATATTCACGATCGATAATAAACAGATTACATAATGGTATAATATATCTGACTTGATCTATATTCAAAATCTCTAAGTAAATATTAAAAGTTGCAAGTTGCAACCATCTTGTTTACCGAAAATCTGACAAGTCGGACGATCGTGCGCGGGGGTAGCACGTGGGGGTGGGGGTCGTGCAGTAGCGTTGATGAAAGTGCAACAACGAACGCGCGCCATAATGCGACAACATGGCTTTGTTTGGAATCGGAGGAGTTGTATCACCTATCTAGAATGTTTATACATTGAATTCATTATCAAGTCAGCTTTGGATATCCAAACTGATAGATTTAATCACTTAACAAGAAGCTTTCATATTGATTTGTCATCAAAATTACAAGAGCACCATGACTGAGGGAATTGTGGAAAGTAAGTGGCTTCGGCCCAAGATATACAGGCCACTCGATCCAGGAAAAGATCCGGTTGTATTTCAACAGATGGACATTGATCATTATGACGGTCTTAAACGGGATGGATTCATGGGTCCTGACAATAGTGTTGTCCCCGTTACTAGAATGTTTGGTGTCACCCGCGATGGACATTCTATATTATGTCACGTCCACGGTTTCCATCCATACTTCTACGTTTACACTGCCAAAAAGCCGGATATTTCCAAGCTGGAGGAATTCACCAAGATGCTCGATGAAAAGTGTAGGAGTAGCTCTAATTGCAAGGTAGCGCCCTTGCCCAATCATATCCTTCGTGTCGAACACGTGGTTGCTCGAAGTGTTTATGGGTACCAGGGAAAGGCCGACCAAAACTTTCTCAAAATTGTTGTTGCTATTCCTCAACTCTTAAGACCAGCATCGAATTTATTTAGCAAGAATGATGTAATAAGTATGGGAGTTTACTTCCCTGGCCAAGTGGATGATAGAGGACACTCGCAGTTTGAGGCTAACATTGAGTACGAAATTAGATTCATGGTAGATAATAAGGTTTATGGGTGCAGTTGGGTAGAATTGCCACCAGGTACTTACAAGGTACGCGATAAGAAGGAACATCAATCTCATTGTCAATTAGAATGTGATATCAACTATACAGATTTCATTGCCCATGCACCTGAAGGCGACTGGGCTACTATTGCACCCCTGAGGACTCTGAGTTTCGATATTGAATGCACGAACAGAAAGGGTATTTTCCCAGAACCCGAGCATGATGCTGTGATACAGATAGCAAACGTGGTTGTGAAACAAGGGGTTAAAGAGCCATTTATAAGATGTATTTTTACTCTTAGGTCTTGTGCACCGATTGCTGGTGCTACAATCCGATCATTCGATACTGAACAAGAGATGTTACTTGCATGGTCCAAATTCTTCGTGGAGGTTGATCCGGATATTGTTACCGGGTATAATATTCAAAACTTTGACTTTGGTTATCTATTGGGCAGAGCAAAAGCTCTCAATATTACAAAATTCCCATATCTCGGTCGCATTCCTACCGCAGCAACTCAAGCCAAGAAAGTCATCCTCCAATCTCAACAACTAGGCAAACGTGACAGTTTGGAAATCAACATTGAAGGCCGAGTTCAATTTGACTTGATTTTAGTGTTACGTCGTGACTTCAAGCTAAGATCATACAAACTAAATGCAGTATCCTATCACTTCTTACAAGAGCAAAAAGAGGATGTACACTATTCCATAATTACAGATTTGTTCAACGGAAACGAACAAACTAGACGTAGATTAGCTGTTTACTGTTTGAAGGATGCAGTACTACCCCTGAAGCTGATTGACAAGTTGATGTGTGTTATCAACTATATGGAAATGGCGAGGGTCACAGGAGTCCCGTTAGGCTACCTGTTGACTCGAGGTCAGCAAATTAAGTGCATATCTCAGATTTTGCGTGAAGCAAAGTCGCACAACTACCTGTTGCCGGTCATTCCAGTCACCACAGGTGAGGAATTTGAGGGAGCCACGGTGTTGGACCCAAAGCAAGGATATTACAAAGTTCCGATTGCAACTCTCGATTTTGCCTCACTATACCCGTCCATTATTATTGCTCACAACTTATGTTACACCACTTTATTGAGCCAGTCAGCTATAACAAAGCAGAAACTCGCGCCTGAAGAATATATCAAGACACCTAGTGGCTTTTTCTTCAAGAAACCTGACGAAGATCACCAAACTATCGTGCCCCAAATTCTTAAAAATCTACTAAATGCTCGTAAGCGAGCTAAAGATGATCTCAAAAAAGAAACCGATGCCTTCAAGAGAATAATTCTAGACGGACGTCAACTTGCCCTTAAAGTCAGCGCAAATTCTGTCTATGGTTTTACCGGTGCTCAGGTCGGCAAGTTACCTTGTCTAGAAATATCACAATCAGTTACAAGTTTTGGTCGTGAAATGATTGAACAAACACGTAAGGCAGTGATGGAAAAGTTCACCATTGCGAATGGATACAAGTTTGATGCTGATGTCATTTATGGAGATACCGATTCAGTCATGGTCAAGTTTGGTGTTGCAACTGTCGCCGAGGCTATGGATTTGGGTCGAGAAGCTGCAGCTCATGTATCAAAACAATTCATATCTCCAATCAAGTTGGAGTTTGAGAAAGTTTACTTCCCATACCTCTTGATTAACAAGAAACGATACGCAGGCTTGTACTGGACTAGGCCAGAGAAGCACGATAAGATGGACTGTAAAGGTATCGAGACTGTAAGACGTGACAACTGTACCCTTGTGGCCAATCTAATCGACGTTTGTTTGCAGAAAATGTTGATAGATTGCGATCCGGATGGTGCCGTTTTACATGCTCAACGAGTTATCTCAGATCTCCTCTGCAACCGAGTGGATATTTCGCATTTGGTTATCACAAAAGAGCTAACCAAGAGTGATGGCGACTACTCTGCAAAACAAGCCCACGTGGAGCTTGCAAATCGAATGAAGAAGAGAGACCCGGCGGGTGCACCGAAACTTGGAGATCGTGTCCCTTATGTCATCATAACCGGCCCAAAGGGGACTCCAGCCTACCTCAAGTCGGAGGATCCATTGTATGTTTTGGAGAATAACATTCCTATCGACACTGACTACTACCTGACCAATCAGCTGTCTAAGCCTCTGCTTCGTATTTTTGAACCAGTCTTGGGAGAGTCAGCCGAGTCAAAACTATTACGTGGCGATCATACCCGAGTGAAGAAGCAGGTAACCTCGAGAGTGGGCGCTTTATCTGGATTTACAAAGCGAGTTAGCAAGTGTCTAGGTTGCAAGACTCTACTCAAGGAAGAAGGTTTGGCCACTTGTCCCTCGTGTCAAGAGCGTGAGGGACAACTATATATGGAAAACATCGATAAGCTCAACGAGTATGAGGTGAAATTTTCGCGACTTTGGACCCAGTGCCAGAGGTGCCAGGGAAATTTGCATGAAGAGGTTATTTGCACCTCGAGTGATTGTCCAATATTCTACATGCGCAAAAAGGTCCAGAAGGATCTAGCCGATCAGCACGAGGTTATGAAACGTTTCGGAGTTCCCGCTTGGGACGAGAATGACGAGCAACCGGAAATGAAGGTGGAGGAAATCAAAGCATAAGAATGTTCGAAGGGAGAAATAATAATGCATAAGAATATCTTCATCAATGGATCCAATTGAAATTTAGGATTGATATACTTCATTTCATGAAAGTATATCACCATTATAACAGTAGTTTCTTGTTGGATATCTGAACATTTTATGGCCTTAAAGCAGGCGAGGATAGCGACTTGCTGAATGTCCGCGATTGTGAGCATTTTGTATAGATGAGTAAAGCTTTCTCTTGCGCAACTAGGTACTCGTATTGCTTTAGTTTGGCTTCCAACTCGCCATTTAGTTGGTCGAGTCTAATTTGATTAAACTTGATATTCGCCTGCCTCCTTTTGGCCTCAAATTCTTGCTCATATTGTTGCTGTTGAGCCTCCACTTCCGCCATCAACTCTTCGCTCATGTTTGCTGTTGCTATCAATGTTGGCGTTAGTGGTGTTCTAATTGTCGCCGAGCTCTCCTCGTGCAGGTGGTTTTGGTTGTAGCTTTGGTCTTGGCAATTTTGGTTGTGATGATGATTCTGATGATCTAGATCGAAGGTGAGACCACACGAAGGTTCGCCGCTTGCCGTAGACGAGGAACACGAGCTCATATTTGCAGGCGACTGGTAATCGGATTGGGAATTTGTTGAGGTTGAGGCTAAACTGGAAGCATTTGAGGCAATGGAATCAAATCGCCGCAATGTTTGCCTAATGGACTCGACTAAAAGTGGAACCTTTCTCTCTTGGGACAACTCGTGGGCAAGTTGCCGTTTGGCCTCCTGTTGCTTCTCGCTCATGTGCAACTTTTTGCTTGCTCTCTTCTTGAGGGTCAACTCGTGGATAGCCAATTCTTGGCTCCTATCGAGCTGCCTATTGACTATGAGGTTCATTGTGGCTTCCTCTTGGTGGTAGTTGTGATTGTGGAAGTTCGCGCAGCGATTGTAACAAAGCAAACCAAAACAGAGACAGTGGCAACAACTACGACCACGACCACCGCTACGACACCCGAACAAACGAGACAAACCGGAATAATAAATAGAGTTAATATTGACTGATTATGTGCTGCTGAGTTGTTGTGTCTGTTAAATAGCTTTGCTTCATCGATTTTAAAATTTTAAAATTCAATTTGTTTTCTATTAATTAGTTGGATTGTATGGCTGTTTTCTATTGTTTCTTCGCCGAGAAGTCGAACGATCGGCAGCGACTTGCTAGCTAAAATCTCCTCGTGTATTTCTGTACCTCTCTTGTATGCTTTTTCCAAGTAAAATTACAATTGACAACAATTCTACTGTTAATGACTCGAATGGCTTTCCTTGAAAATCTTTGTTATTTCGACGAGCTCCCTCTTATCACAATCCGACTCAACAGACTCGACAAGCTCGATACCTTCTCGCGCTGCTCGTTCAAGTTGCCTTTGGAAAACTTTCGCTGCTGTGGCTGCTACTACCTCTTGCACGCAACAGGTGATTTCTATGCCTTTTCGGTATGTGCAGGGAAAAATAACGACCCGTATCACCAGCAACAGCGACGACGACTGCGAACAAGTAGCAAATGAGAGAGTAAAAAGTGAGAAAAGTTTGCTCGGCAAGCTAGTCGTTTTTTTCGCGGAGCTAGTGCGACTGCGCATCGGGGTGCACAGGTTCTAACTCGCACCGCCACAACTACTAAAGCCACCGCAATAACCACAGCAGCTAATAGAGACGCCAAGACCAACAGGTAAGCGCTTCTACCTATACTCGCATCTATTGAACCATTGCTGGTTTCGCCACCAACATTAAGTGCCACGATGGACAGATAGCAGAAACTCAAAACAAACTCTGCGGTCGCGATCTAGATCTTTGTTTGGCTTCCATTTTAGCAAACAGATTTATGATTAAAAAACCAAATTTAATCAAGCAAGTTTTCCAATCACCGCCGCTCATTTGCGCCAATGTCTAGGTGCCGCCACTCACTCAAATTGACTGGTAATTTGGCACCAAGGAGCAACTCTAAACGCACACACAAATTTTATTACATTCAATCGCCTAGTTGGTCTCCCGCTTTGTGCAAACTGCCACCAGCCCAATGGACAGAAGGTTAACTCAATGAGTTGCTGCCGACAATATATCACAGCGAGGACATGAGCAACAACAACGACGAGAGAAGGGAACCACGCAATGGGGAGTAGTTGTGAGAGTTGCGACGAGACAGGTGAAGGTAATGGTAAAGAGTGAGACGAAGTGGTTAGGGTGGCGCTACTAGGTGGTGGCGATTTGCTTACGTAATGGACGACTGCAATTGAAAGTTAGAAACAGAGAGAGAGAGAGAGAGAGAGAGAGAGAGAGAGTAGTAGAACTATACACTTATTTACGTTTAGTCGTGTTCGTTAGTAGTGTCGTACGTTAACGTTTAACCGGCGTACGTACTTACCGACGTACGTTACGTTACACGTAGTCTACGTT